>JAIPRL010006067.1:0-29110 GCA_025469235.1 Pemphigus obesinymphae | reverse complement strand
ATTCTCTTTCCTACTATTTATGAATTTCCAAAAGTATTTAGGGTTATGTTTAACCAACGATTGAGCTTTGCGTATGTGATTTGTATAATCAAGCTTAGCAGTTTTTTTACATAGAGCTCTTAATCGAAAGAAAGTATATATGATATAATATAATACAATATATAGGTAGGTACCTATTGTGTTTATACTTTATCATATACCTAAGACTATAGAAATAAAATTACCAGTTGTACATTTAAGTGAACGGTAGTTTTTCCGATTGCCATAAATCATAATATATATGTACCGGATATGGACCGTTAGATTTAGAGGGAACAATTGCTACATGAGAGCAACTATACTATACCATATATACACAGAATTCCATATTTATCTGTAAATCGTATTTTAAGCCTGCAGAATAATTACTATTCAAAATGAAAATGGTTAATTGTTCAACTAATAAATCTAATATGTTGAGTTTAACAAACTAACAAATATGGATCATCTGCCTTATGAAATCGTCTTTCATTATGCTATTATTCAATAACTTCTAAATTATTAATAGCTTGTAAGTTGTTTATAAATATAAGATTGGCAATTTTTCAAATTATATTTTATTTTAATAACATACAAGAACACAATTTAATTTTAAACGTAATTATATTATATATTTTTAATCATTATTAAAATATTTATGATAACATTGATTTATTAGCAAAAAATTTAGGATTAGTGTGATAGATACCCGATCTAATAAGTTGATCTATAATTTTGGTGCACTAAAAAAACGTTTTAGCTTGCCATAATTAAAAAATACGGTTTACTGGTTTCGCACCAATAGTTACCTACACTAAAATATGATGTTTTAGTGTACTAATATGATTAGTATACAAATATAAAATTCAAAAATAGACCTCCTGAGGACAATAGTTTTATAGAACACTGAGAACGGTAAGTCCGATGACCGACTGATTCATATAATAGCGGTACCTTTACCATATTTTTTATATGTCATAGTAATGCATTTAAAATCGTTGGACTTTCGTAGTATTTTTCACAATTTTAATTATATTTATATTAATATATTCGGGTGAACTTCTATCGGGAGGACTTTCAAATATTTCCACATCCTATATAAAAACTCGAGAACGGTAAGTCCTCGATATTACATTATTGTGGTACATTTTTAAAATTTTGTATTAAATATAATTTATGTATGTTGTGTGAAATCCGTTACACTCGGGCGAATTCTTATAAAAATCTGATAATAGTAAGTTCGATACTTTTTTGAATTACCCATCTAATTTATCAACCTACAACAGAAACACTTTATGTGTGAAAGACTATATCTTCTATAGAAACCGAACGCCAAATTCCGCCGCCGGTGAAATATTTTTAAAGATAATTAATTAACAGGATTATTTTTCAAAAAACTTCAGTCACCGACTATTACAGATCCATATAAAATACATAATATGAGGTGTACGAATTACACTAAAAATTAATTCCACTTATGTGGTGTTTCACTCAAATGAAGTTACACTTACAAGTTGTCATACCCAAATGTGGTTACAAATTCAATTTTTTGCACTGAAAAGTTGTTGAACTTACTGTAGTCTCACTTAAAAGGAGTTACACTTACAAGGAATTGCACCCGGTAGGTGTTGCACTTTAGCTAGTACATAATATTATAGCAATGATTATAGGTATAATTTAGTTGAGATTTTTCGTCTCATTCTCGGTTTTGTTATTTTTGATACTTGTCGTTTTGTTTACGATTATTGTCAAATCAAATAAGTTTTCCTATAAAACGTTACGATTTTCTGATTTAAACTATAACTATATAATATTATCATAATTTTGTCAATGAAATTATGCGTAGTTTAAAATAGGTATCGTTGTCAGATCACGTCTTATCAACGAAAATATAAAGCAGCATTCATATTTTCCCCCGTAATTAAATTGGCTTTTGAATTTAGTTTTTAATACTTAAAATTGTAATCATATTGTTATAGAATTATAACGGTCATAATATATACTAAAACAATATGCACGCAAATGTAAAAAACAATTTTTATTTAAAATCTATTATTTTTACTGTAATATAAAGATAAAACTCAATTTCACAAAAATATTTATTATTTATTTTGTAAATGCATATTTCGATAACGATGTTATCATCTCCAGTACAAAATAACGACCGACTGTCAGTTATCATCATTTTCGAAATACGTATTTACAAAATAAAAAATAAATGTTTTTGTGGAATTTGGTTTTATCTTTTTATTAAATTCAAATATCCAAGAGTATTCAAAATCATAAACCATATTTAAAGTTTTATAATTATTATTATTTTAATTAAAATAATAAAAGTATAATAATATATTCATCTGTTTAAAGTCATAGAAAATATATATCCATAATAATATTTTATATATTCAATATTAATACAAAGAAATGAACATACTACCATACAACTATTTTATAATATTGTATATATTCGTTTTAAATATAATATTTAAAAATAGAAAAATTTTCAAAAAACATTACAAATCTGCACCGTAAACTACACCTATAGACGTAACATTAAAATTTGTTAATCAAATAGGTAATTCAAACTGTACTTTTAGTATTTTCTGTCTAAAAATATACGTAAAAAGATACCATTAAAAAAAAATAACATAAGATAATTGAGTTTTTCATTTTGCAATGGTGCCAAAGTATAATAATGTAATGTACATATTTGATATCATTGTAATGTTAATAGAAAATATAAAGTTTTTTACTCAGATTAGTTTTTTTTTTTTTTTTATTTAGATTTAAAGGACGTTTTGTTTGAATTTCTATAATTTTTTACATAAACTTTATGAAGATCATAGGCGCATATTATACTATAATAGAGTAACCATACATCCCGTTTTTTTGCGGGATTAACCTGTTTTGAAGATTGCGTCCCGTTGTCCCGATAAACTGTAAGCGAGACACTTTTTGTTCCGCTTTTGGAAGTGGAATCCCGTTTTTATTTTATTAGATTACGAATAACATTTTTTTGTATTTGCTTATTTATTGTTTTCAAAACAATTTATGAAATTTTTATTTTTTTTGACAAAAATTAATAAATTAAACAAATGACCTTTTACTATTTTTTATCTGCTTATTTACCGTTTTCAAAACGGTTTATGAAATATTAAGTAAAAATTATTACGATTGACTTTTTTTTTTTTTTGTTGTCCCGTTTTTTAATTTTCAAAGTATAGTCACTCTATACTTTATAATACTTTGTAATTCATATAATATTCATCGGCGGTATTTATAGGCAATCGTATCAGTTTAAATACATACTTTATCAATCATATAAGTAGTTTTTGGTTTTTTAATAGTAATTTGGAGTTTTTGAATACTCGAATATGCCTATATTTTTAATTTATTCTAATATTACCACCTCCTAAAAACATCCGAGTTCGTACTTTTTCGTGCAAGTATTTAAACACCTATACGAATTGAAAAACTTTTGAAAAGTATTCTTATAATAATGCGTTAGGATATTATTATTTACGTTTCGATATTTTTGATAGGTATGCTTTCGGATATATTCACCCGGGAAATATTTAGCGGTTACCCCGTCAACGTAACAATATCTTTGACCGTTGGGGTGGAAGGGGGGCGGGAGAGGAGGGGGAAGGAACGACAGAAAATACGGATATCACGAAACTCGCAAGACGGGAAATGTTAATTAATAGTCCGTTGACTCGCAAACACAGTATAACTTTAAACTAATCAGCCGATTCGACGGAATGAAATCACTCAAATGCGATAGTTCCTTATTATGAGTGACTATTGGTCTTTACGTCCGATAATAATATATAGTTTACCTAATTATTTTCGTCCGTTACAAAAGAAAACAATATACACACCAAATAACATTTTGCTCGAAATGGGAAACCATCGATTACCATTGTAATATCATTATAATATATAATATATATATACACATATATAATGTATACCAATATTATAATGATTATTACTTTTGTAAATGTATTTGCTGCTCGGAAGAGGACGGACATACCGGCACGTCGTTGTCTCCGTCTATCCGACGGGGAAATATAGCGTAATTATACACTACGCAAAACCATAAAATATATACCTAGTGCGTCTATACGTCAGAATATTACAGTCGGAACGCCTATTGAAAATTTTGGAAAATGAGAATATTTTCTAGCATTAATCGCGTATTCCGTTCGCAAAACGTTTGAGAAAAAAATAGTTACAGCTCCATTTGAAAAATTAACCACATAAAACACGCTGTATATCTTTTTCGATAAACGATATTTTACCAAAAGGATACGCACGTGAATTCCAACGTAAACGTTCTCCTATTCAATACTGGTAGGTAATGGATGTTTAGCTCTGATTTTAACGTACACATTCATTGTTTTGCGTAGCGTTATTTTGCCGTATTGCCCATTAGTTAGACGACAAGTACGGGTATCACGTCGTCTTAACGTCATTTAATGTCCCTTCGACTCTTAGGCCCGAGCCACACGGAGCGTTATCAACGCACATTAAAATCTCAACGTAAACACAGTAAACAATAATCTGGGCCGTACGACGCGCGCCGTCATAAACACGTACGTCATAAAATAATTGTTCAGACCGAATGATATCTAATTTTTTTCTTTAAAAATTAAAATGATCATCTTTATACCAAATAAATTGGCTTACTTCTCTTCTATTTTCTAATTTCTAGTATTATATACATACCTCTACGTCATTATGCATTACATTCAAAATCATAATCTGTTTATACACAGTATATATTATGGTATATTACGTTTAGCCATGTTTAATAAATATAGGTGCACTGATTATGTTATCGAAAAATTAAAATATTTACGACAGATATAATTGATAACGTTATTTATTAATTGATATACTATGTTTGAGTTTTTCAATTAGTTAACTGTAATTTACAATATTTGTCCTATTTGTAATGAAATTAATGTAGTACCTATATTATTCGGTCCGTTATATTATAATTGTTATATTTTATTAATACCTATACATTATACACATACATTTTTGTATTGTTTGTAATAATAATCAGGCGAGCTCATATATCCCATAACATAAGCACGGTTGAGACTCGACCTCCGTTATTTCAAACTCAAACATTTTTCGTTTTTAATCGGTAACCCATCGCTTTTATAGCTCTGTGGGTCTTAACTCCCAGTCCTAAGTCCCATGACCACTGACCAATGATTGACTAGGGGAAAAAGTAGTAGAGATACTCTAGCGGCTTATACAAAAAGTAGCGTCCTTAGCAGTGTCGTGGCGATAGTTTGATGCACGTGCCAGGCGGACAATGTTATTATTGTATTTAAAAATTTAATAAATTGTTGAAATTCTTATCGGTTACATGAAATGAAATATAGATAATAAATACCTATAGGATTATTACGATTATTAAAGTGACGTTTGTAATTTCACATTCCTACCAATTATTTATATTACGAAAAGTTGATAAATATGAACCATATACAAATAATCAGGGCTCGTAAGTTCAAGCACTAAAAAACGCATAAATATGAGTGCAATATTGCACTAAAATCTGACAAAATATGCACTAAAAAGTTCAGAAATATGCATTTAAAATATAAAAGTATGTTTTTAAAACATGCGCAGTGAAGAAAACCTATTTTTTACCTAAATATGAACTAAAGTTTTTTTTTTATGTATCTGAAACTTAACGCCTATACTGGTTAACAAAATTGTTTTGTTGACTGCAGTCGAGTCGTCGGTTCATGGGATCTATTTATATATCTATCTTCAAAATACGAAAATATAATACGAGTATGATCCTAGATAACAAATAAATTTACCATGAGGTCATTTTATTTATTTTCATTTTTATAAAATAGCATAACAATATAAATATAGTATATTTGAATCTTAAAAAGTTTGTTTTCCTAATAAAGTACGGAATATGCATTTATAACAAAATAACTTAAAATATGCATTTATATGCAAAATAAAATTTTTTATTCTGATTCCTGCACTTTTGAATCAGATTTTTATCTCACTTAGCATGATGTAGTATTTCGTACATTTGATATGCAAATGCATGAACTTACGAGCCCTGCTTATAATATTATATATTGTACTTTTTTGCCAAGATTCAATGAGTAATATTAGCAAGAAAAAAAATTACGCTACGTGACAACCGATCCGCATTAAGTTTACTCGCATTTAGTTGGCAAAAAATTGGCGTTTTTTTTTTTTTTTTTTGCTTATATACGGCATTTTTTAGTCGGAAAAACTAGAAATTAATCGCATTTAGTCGGGGCAAAATCCGAAAAGTTAATGACCATTTTTTTTTTTTTTTACTTGCTTTTTTACGTTTCAAAGATGTATTTTCGAGACATGCCGCTCCACTCCCATAAATAATTTCTTTGGGGCGGCCCCGGTCGGGGGGTGGTCTATTGAGAGAAAAACTCTGAGCGCCCATAAAAATGTTTTAGATGGCCGCCAGTGGCGCTCGCTATCAGACTCGACGTCGTGTTCGCATGCGTGATGAGACGCGACGCGAATATTGATAATAAAAAAATGTAGCGTATGTATTCCTTTTTACCGACGATGAGGTGAACTCTCGAGCTTATTATATCGAAATAGACACATAACGCACAATGCGCAAAATGAATCGTTGAAAATGATTAGTAACGAATGCGTGAGTATAATGTCGAAAAAAGAATAGAGATCGGCGTGGTCGCCGTCTTCCGAACAATGCGGGAAAAGGGACACGGAACGTCAGGATATCATCCTGCAGGAAGTACACTCCTAGCTTATAACATACGGTTGGCTTAATTTTTATGCTCCGCGGATAACGATGTTATCGAGAAATAAGAATATATATACCCACTATATTATCATTATTATCTTATGGCCAACAATACACTATATTATACCGTATTCCTTTAACGTTTTAATGATATAATTTCATCGCGTTTCAGACGATTCGCGCACATCTATAGATTATATTATATACACAATAGGTACACATCTATACATAATGTACGTTGGCGTCTGCTGCAAATGCCTGCCGAAGAGAATAATATTATTATAGTAAGACGATCGATTTTAACGAAAAAAAAAAAAAAAAAAACAATTTGCATGCTTAAGCAAAAATTAAATTAAAATATGGTGTTATACCTATATAAGTATTGTACACACTATAATAACCATAAAACGTAATGTTCGCACTAAAGGGTTCAGTAGGTATTAGGCATATATATATATATAAAAAGAAGATTATTTATCTTTTATTTTATTCAGATAATTAAAAAACAGGATAATTATACATATTCGTATATATTGTAAACGTTTATGTATTAACTGCGCTGATATTGAAGATCGGAAGTAATAAACAGGTAGCTATCAATAATTAATTTAATTTTTTTAATTTTTTTTTCTATAATATTCAACTGTTAAAATCACTATTATACAAGACATGTGAAAATTAAGTACACATTTCATCGTATACGGTTTATTAATTGATTCCTCAATCAGTATAATCTCAAGAGGACGCTACACATGGATTATTTTACCGTACTATATTAACTGTTTTGTGAGAAAAAATTTTTCTCGGGCTGTAACAGTAGTTAAGAAGCCAAATTTTGACGCAATTTTGTAGACAAAATTATCTGTGTTCTACGGGTCGTTACTTTTAAAAAAATATAAATATTAAAAATGTTCATTAGTTATATTAATTATTATGATATCGCGAAAATACGACGGTAAAACGCAGACATTTTGTTTACAATATTGTGTAAAAATAGTTTCAACTACAGCGCGAGAACACATTTTTCTTGTAAAACGGTATTAATAATTATCATAATCACATAAAGATATAAAGTAGTACATAAGTACTGACACCTAAGACCTATTTATAAATTACTATTAAAATTTACTTGAATATTTTACAATGATTTAATTTTTAATTTTCTTAAAATTTCGTAAGAATTGATTCTACAGAATACCTTTTTTATTTGCATGTGTGGCGTCCCCTTAAGTATAAACCACGGTTTTGAAAGAAAAATATTTCATATTTGAATATTTATTGTAATAATTAAATTATGTCCTTATTGGTATAAACAAAACTAGAAAATTAAACATAGAAAAAGTAGAGTGACTGTAGTGAAGAGCAAAACATAATATAATATATATATATATATATTATATACGTATACACGTAACTATATAGTTTTCAATTAACAGTTATATATTATTATATTATAGGTATAATATAATGCATATAAACTTCTAATTTTAAAAATGTAATATTATTAAAATCGAAAATACGTTTGGAATAGTTTTTATAGTTATTAATTATTTATCGTTTTAATGTATAAGAAATTCAAAGATTTTGAAATTTTGTAAAAAAAAAAGAAATATTATTTTCTATCATAATCTAGATAAATGTTTTGTTATCTGTGCTTAACATTTAATCCTAACCTAATTTCAGTGCCACATTTGAGGATAATGTGGCGATTTACCCTCTTGAAGTCTCTCATATCAATATTTGATGAGTATAGGATTGATTTTGTGGAGAGCTTATAACCCACCTAAACTCCAAATTGTGCTAAATATACCAGCTTATACCATTTTACTTGTAGGTATATGCTGATAATAGTTACAGAACTGATTATCTTTATTCCATAAAACGTTAGATCTGCCACTATCTATCTTTGAATATAACTACCTGATTTCCATTTACAAACTTCAAAATTATTAACATATTATATAAATATTATTATTATAATAATCTCTGTATGTCATAAATACATGTGATTTTTTTCTACTCTTAATCAAAGTAAATATTATCTGGTGTGTTGATGAAGACTTTTATTCGTCCAACAATACTGGATTATAATTTTTTTTCACATTAATTCTTGTATACTTCAAAACTTCAAGAAGTTTGTAAAAGTTGATTTAACTAATATAGGATTATATAAAATAATTATATTTCTATGGTATGAACTTTTTACGTACCTACCTACACTATATACCTCGTTACCTGGTATAATTATAACATATAAACTTTTCTAGGTAAATATGCTTCTATGTTTATTTTAAATATTTTACAGAAGCTTATATTTTAATATAATCTCTTTACTCATATAAATTTTATGTAGTTTATTATATAAACATAATACTTTTTTACTTTTAACTCTTTATTTATACTATAATTTTTTTTTTTGTACGTACTCATTTTTTGGGTAGAAGAAATAAAGCAGGAGTTTTCCGGTGTAAAAGTTTTTGATAAAAAATCGGTCTTGTTGGTACTTTATAGAAGTTCTTTTTTTTTTTTGTTTTCCAGTAGTTTTTCATAAACGTAACGAAAAAATTTTACAAATTGTTAAATAACAAATAAATTTATTATAGTTACCGACTTATATAATATAAGTATATTATATATTTTTATATTTGCAACCATGATTTTAGGTAAAAGAAGTTAAGCAAAAATGTTGAAGTAAAGAGCTTTCTGATAGAAAATTTGATCTAGTAAGTACATTAAAAATAACATTTGTCGGTATTCCCGGTAGTTTTCTAAAGCGAAAAGAAAACTATAAAAATAACGAAAAATTTTAATAAATCGGAAAATATTATTACACCGAACTTCTCTCAGGATCGTAATATATATATATTATTTTAAATTTTGTATATTTAATATATCAACCACCAATATCCTGAAAATATATGCCGGTATCCTATCCAACAAGCTAATTGCTTCCACCCCCTACGGCCTATTTTTTATTTTATTTTATTTTTTATGAAAATGACTACATTTTTATTCGAAATTATTATAACTCATTTGTATAGCCTGTACAGAACAGTATAACGTATCTTGTATAACAAAAATACATAATATATATTATACTTTAGATGCAAAATTGTATGTATCTATTATCAGTATTTTCCGAAATATTTTTCAAGAATAATTACTGTTATTACTGTTCATTTTCAAAATGAATTCTTCCAAAATAAATTTATCTTAATTATATAATACCTATTATATTATTTTTAACTTTAAAAAGTAGTACGATAGATTGATTTAAAAGTAAAGTTCATATTATGATTAAATGTAAAATTGTATTAAATGTTATAACATAAAAACAATAACAAATTACAGTTAATACTTACCATATTATATTTGTAGGTATTGTTTTTGATAAGTATTAAATTTTACTCTACATATTTTTTTTTATTGATAATAGCAAGTAATTTTGTTTTTTAATATTTTTAGAGTGTACTAAAAGAATCTTATAAGAGAAATTAGAAATAAGGCTAAGACTAGGTATATAATTACTAACAAAAAAAAAATTTTCTCACATCGCTCAATATTAACGTTTCTCAACTTCAATATTGATGTATAATATATAATTTAACATTACATATTATACATTACCATTGACGACAGACTTCTATAATGAAAATAACTAATAAATCAAATCATAACTTATTAACATGTAAAATAAATAATTAATAGAGTAAATATTAGAAAAAAATAATTTACAATTTGAAACTCAACAAAATTTAAAATGTAAAATAACACTATGCTTTTTTGTTAGGTACCTACCTACTTACATAATTTCTATTCCAGATACCTGTTTATTTTTCAATTTTTTGCCTCCTAAATAGGTTTTTTACAGGAAGTCATTTATTCCCACAATGCATTGAAAATACAGTTTTATTGATAAGTAATTTAGTCATACTTATACTCATATTTATTTTCATTATAGTTACCTACCTTTAATACAGGCTAGATAGGTCTTGAATTTAGGTCCCCTAAATCAGTGCGGGCTGTTACATTGATAATGTATACAGAATTATTTGCTGATTCGGAGTTGTGTGTTCTTCCACACAAACAGATTCATCAACATTTTCATTTTTAGTCGATATATCAAAACAAAAATAGGCATGGTGAAAATCATTGACATTTTCTTTTTAATAAACGAAATGTTCTTACGTATCCATATATTAAATGTATTTAAATATAATAATTTTTTAAACCATTTTTTAGGGGACAAGGCCCCTTCAAGTCCCCCCTGATTTCCGCCAATGCGTGGACCTATACAAGGGATTATCTTAGCTTGTGATAATTTATATTCATGATAATCGTATATAATAAATGCAAAAAAAAATTTTTAAATATTATTGTAACATGGATGATTTCTAAGCGTAATATAATTATATCGTTACCTCTACTGCGTCGAAAAGTGTACAATTTAAACACTAAACGTGATGTGGAAAACATATTTCGTTTACGTGTTCTTTACTGTGGTCAAGATTAAATCCGTTCGTCCTGTGAAGCGGTAGGGCGTGGAGCGAGACAACGAACACATGTGAACGGAAATTTCTGTTATTATTAGGATTGTCGTTTCTTTATTTTATTTTATTTTTTATTTTTCTATGTAAATCTATCGATTGAACAAAAATCGAATATACCCTTTTTACACCTTGGAAAGTTTTTATGCGACTCGTTTCCGAGGGACTATGTGCGCAATTATTAACGGGTTGGCACTCGGAAAAAAACAGAATTGAAAAGAAAAACAAATGTTTTTTTAATAGCTTATACCCGGCTTATACTGTACGACTTACTTCACGTCTACATATATTATACCTTCGTGCGGCGTGTTTCACTGCAAACCTCTTCCATTATTATTTAAACGTGACGGATATAAACTACATCCTGGCGCTCGTCCGGACGGATTTAGCTAAAAGTTGTAGCGTTGAATAAAAATCTGATAACGCTTATCACTTATATACAGTGCGACTAAGCTCGTCTGTATTATGCTAACACTATTATTTCACTATAAACATAAATACTATTATGTAAAATTTCGTGACGAGGAATTTCCTTACGTCGGGAAAATGAAAATTTCTTAAGATATAGGTACCCCACTCGTTTATGATCGGTTCTCGCCAAAATCTGGCAAAGCCGTGACTGCGAGAACCCGGCGTTAAATCTATACGATTTTCTCAATCTGATTTGGCTAAACAAGCCTCTGTAATGAAAAACGCTAAAAAAAAAATGTTTAACGAAACCATATTATATTATCATCATTGTCTCATATCGTTTTAAGAAAACCTGTACCTATATTATAATATGTGAAGATCGGGGATGATTTTAGAGATGGTCAAACATCCAATATTATAGCTTTCAACGATAATAGACATTGACTATTCACTATATTCTATATATATATATACAGGTATATATCATATGTATGGCGGGCTCAGAACGTAAAATCTGATGATTTATAACATTATTTGGTTCTGAGCGCGCGCGCGCTTTTTTGTCCATGTCGCCGCGGCTCAACTAATTCACGTATTCAGTGTGACTCACCTCTGGTATACTATATATATATATATATATATATATATGGTAGGTAGTCGGTCGGTCGTTATAGCGAAATAAGTGACAACGGACCGAACGAAACGCGGCCGAATCGTCGTGTTATATTATTGTATATACGATGCACGGGATACGCGACGCGACGAGAGCGTGCAACAGCACGAAAAAAACGAACTTTTGAAATTTATTTAGTTTTTGTCGACGGTTCGACGAAACGACGGGGACTTACTTCTCTAATCGTATATCTTTCGACACTTATTATTGGGGCCGGTACACGTGCGGAAAAACGCGCGCACGCACATACAATATTATACGTACCTATTCTATTATTGTGGCGGCAATAAGGTACGACCGGTACGCCGGTAAAACCGTATATCCCGAAGAAGAAAAATGTGCGAAAATTCTCGATTTTCGACGGCGCGTTCGGAATATTAATTATTTATTGTTGTCGGTTTTTTTTTTTTTTTTAATTTAAAATTTTTTCCGAAATCGGTAGAGTACGTACGTATACACGCGAACACGCGAAACACGGGAGCGGCGACTCTGTGTCCGAGCGGAGAGGACGACCGGCGGGAACGACCGTGTGATGCACGCGGCTGCGACGGGCAAGCTGAGTCGTCGTCGTCGTCGTAGTCGGCGGCGGCGGCGGTGGCGTTACCGGAGTCGGTGTACGAACCGCGGCGTTGGCCGGGCAACCGCACCGGCGGACCGTGGTGGGAGGGGGAGAGGGGCGCGCGCGTATACAAAAGAAGAACCGCAACGCGCTCGCACTCTCACACACGCCGGGCGTCAGTGTCACCGTTTTATGCTAAACGGCCCGAACGCATAATGAATCATAACGGCACGGACAGGTGATATTACCCCCTTCTCTTCAACCCCTACCACCTACCCCCTCACCAAACACCTGTACAGGTACACAACCCCGTCGCTATTTATCAATCTCCTAAAAATTTCCCTCGGTTCGTTCTCACCGCCACCACATCGTTTTTTTTTTTTTGTTTTTTTTTTTATCCCTAACGCTTTTCCATACCTTACACTATATATATATATATACGACCAGGCACTTTGTGACCGTATAATATACACTGCATAGTCGACGTGGGTACGTGTGATGGTTTATACCAATGTAATGTACACGTCGGCCTAACCATTAACCGTGAACGGTGTGCGCCCTGTAGGGACAGAAAACGCTTGCGAATTTTCAAACGATCGAAAAATCAGCTTTCGATTTTGATTTTATCGCGGTTTTAACCGATATTTAAAATCGATTTCTAAGCCGGATATAGCACATGTGCAGTATTTTATTTTTATCAAAAACGTGTTTGCCCTTCTTAAACTCCCTCCTCCACACCAAATACCTGTACAGATATATACACCCCGTCGCTGCCATTTTTCAATCTCCTAAAAATTTCCCTTGGTTTTTCCACCCCCTCCACCTTTTTTTTTACCCGCCCTGACACTTTTCCCGCGTACATACCTTACTATATACACGATCAAGCACACGGTGACTGTATACTCGTACATTATATATATAGTTGATATGGGTGGGTATGGTATATACCTATATAATATATATAAATTCTATCCGTTATACCAGGAAATTGGTATATACATCGGCATAACCATTAACTGTGAACGGTGTGCGCCAAAGACAGAAAATGTTCGCAAATTTTCAACAATCAAAAGTTAGCTTTCGATTTTAATTTTATAACGGTTTTAACCGATATTTAAAATTGATTTCTATGCCGGAATCTATTGCACCATGCAGCGTTTATTTATCGAATACGAAGTTATTTAATTTTTCAAAAACGTGTTTGCCATTCTTCAACTCCTGCCCCCTTAAACACGTGCACAGGTATAAACCCCGTCGCTATTTTTCAATCTTCTAAAAATGTATCTTGGTTTTTTCATCCCTCTCTCTTTTTTTTACCCACTCTTGCGCTTACCTATATGACCTACACTTCGTGAATATAATATAAACATAGGTGGTGTCTAACCATTAGCCGTATATAGTGTGAACCAGACAGAAAATGCTTTCAAATTTTCAAGGATTAAAATCCTCGATTTTGATTTTTTCGTAATTTTATCTGATATTTAACTTCATTGTCTAATTTTACCAAGGTTAGTTATAGAATAAAAATGAATTCTTATGCTTTAAAATTAAATTTCAATATGTCGTCATTATACGTAGGTACCTAACTGTGAAAAAAAATGCACTTCTTTTTAGAGGTATAAAAGCAGTAAACAGTGGGTCCAAACTCTATGAGTTAGATGTAGTATCACGCAATATAGATAATGTATTCATCCACGTACGGATTTGAAATGTTGATTTTCTTTTATCCATTATTAGAATATTGTTTTTCTAAAATGACTAAATTGTTTACTGCTTTCATTATTAACATATTCCAGCAAAGATAGCATCTTAAAAGTAGTTTTAATTCATTATATACAGAGCACAAATGCTTATAACTTCTTGATAATTATAAAATAATTTATCATAGTTTGTTAGGTGTATAGTAAATATACAAAATTCTTAATTAATTAATTAGTAAAAATAAACAACCTATTAGTATCATCCCTTCATCTCCCCGGAATCGGATTAGTGTGGACTGATCCAATCACGAAATATATTCAAAATGTATGAATAAATTTGAAAAAAGCAAAAAATTAAAAAAATTTGATTTCTCCGACAGATTTATGTTTGTAATTACTGCTTTGACCATTTATAACGCACTAACGTAGGGCTGAACATGCAATATTGCAAGTAACGAATCCATGATTAGGTACAGCGCAGCGCATATCTTTCATATCTCATTTAATTTATGTAATGTAATGTATATATATTATATATACATTATTATATATTTATAACATTTGAATAAATTTTAACCCTTAGAATTTTGATCAAGATTGGATGGCATATTTAATAAATTTTATAATATTATATATTAAAAAATACGACTGGAATTTTATGAAATAAAGAGCATATTTTCGGTTTATACTCGACATTTGACAGTCGAATATTGTAAAACGCATAAACATCAAATGGAAATAATAATCAAAAACATATTATTTGCGTTGACAACGACATGATAAATAACGAATATGCTAATGAAACGAACGGTCTGAAAATTTCAGAAAACACTTTAATAAATTTCCTTTTATCACGTTTTAAAAACATACGTAATTCGATTTACAACACGTATACACTATATATGGGACGGCGGCAACGTTTAGAGCGTTACTCATATTGTAGAACGCATAAAAAAAAGGAAGATATTAAATGCTCCGAAAATAAAAGAACGCTTCATTCTAATAAAATAAAAAGGTTCTCTGGACAGCAATCGATAATGTGAACTGAGTGTTTTTGTTTCGGAAATATTATGTTGGAGTTAACGATCGTGTAGATATAAATAATTTTATTAAGTTTAGCTGAATAGCATTGTTAATAAATATAATAAAAGAATTGACACTTTTAATACTTGAATTTTTATTTGAAATAGATTTTATTTATTAGATTTAAATTTTCAAAAGATTATGGTTTCCGTTTTAATTTTAATAAGGTATTGGTTTTTAACTTATATTGGTACTTATAGCAATTAGGTGATAGCACTTTATGATTTTAAATACCTATATTCATACAAATTTGATTTTCTTTACCCTATTCGTTATTAGCAGTGATGAGAATTATCTGGATAAATTTATCTAGATAAAAATGTCTTTATTTTTATCTTATCTGGATAAATAATGTATGAATTGCCTGTAGTATTATCTAAGATAAATAATTGTTTTATCTAGATAAATTTATCTAAATATTTTTTACATAATTTAGATTTTTTAAATCACGAGTAACTAAATAACATTATAAATATTAATTAGTTATGTACAGTACACCGAAGCTCCGCTTAAAATCACTTTTTTTTTAATGCAATGATTTATCATCGTTTTCGAATGCAATACATCTACCAAGACTCAAAATTATCCTATCCGATAAGCAGTCCATAAATAAAATATTTAAACTAATAATCAATTATTTAAAAAAAAAAAACATTTGTTTAATATGTTTAATGTCTAATTTTACTTATTCATCTTTATCTTAATCTAGATAAAAAAAAAGTACTTATCTGAGCTTAACACTGATTATTAACCCACACAGCATTAAAATATTTTATAAATATTTTCAGGAAAATTATATTATTTGTAAAATATTTGCATTGTTAAAAAGTTGAGAAAATATATTTTAAAATATTCTACAAATATGGTTCTAAAATATTTTCTCATAGTATTTTCAAAACATTTTCCTTTATTATTTTCAAATCATTTCCTTTTAAGTTAATTACAAAAAATTTATAAAATCAGTCCAACAGATGAGAAACTTCAGTGGAATATAGTGGTGTGGTATGATGTTGGATTGTCTCCTCACGACGAGAGATGATTTAAAATCCGCGACAAATTTCTACTTACTATTTGTGACTTGAATCGTGATTTTTCCCCATTGTGCCACTTCAAATTCACGTATAATATGTCTTGAGTTATACTCGTATGTATGCACTTAAATGATAAGTATAAAAATGACTAAAATTCTAAAGCGGTTTAATATAAATGTTCATGTAATCATCAAAAAATATTTTGGATAGATCACTTTTAGAATATTTTCCGTTAATCATCATAAAATATTTATACAATACTTGCCAAAATACATTTTTGTAATCATCATAAAATATTTTGAAAATATTATCATTTTCCAACTTCTGTATGTGTCTCTGCATATAACGATTTGTAGTATTTAGATGTTAATTTCGGTTTTGATTTTCTCATGGTTTTATCTGGTATTTTAAATTAATTTCTAATCCGAATTCTATACAATTTTAAAGTGTTCAAGAACTTTTGATCATTCTGTCAAATCTCTGACATAATAATATAATAAACATCAAGACAAATTTTAAGTAGATTGGAAAAATATGAATATGCATAATGTACGACTTATATAATAATGTATTCTTATAATTTATGACACTATATAAATTACGATTTTGTTCAATTTGAGAATATTATGAAATATATATTTGCTTATTAACTCGTCTAATTGCTTATTAATATTTAACACACCAAATTGTTTTCACTGGAAGAATCTTTCTATTCATCTTTCGTTCATTTTTCAATAAACCTTTCTTGTAAATCAAACATCATAATTATGATATAAGTTAACAATGACTAAATTAATATGAATGTTTAAAATCCTTATTCTGCATTCCTGGTCTCCTAGTGGTAAATGCAGTACACTACAAAAAGTAAACTGTTAGGAAAATGCTATTTATCTCTTTTGGTATATCGAATTTCTAGATATATGTAAATGAAATTTAAAAAATTTTGAAGTAGGTAATTACTAACACGGACGTATAATGTTCCAATGATCTATAATAATATTTAATAATCAAATTTTTGATTGATCTCATATTAACTATCATCATTGATTATGAAATTCTTATATAGTCCTCATATAATGCTATCATAATATATCAGTTCACCCATTCAAATTTTTACAGTAAAGATATAAATATTATTATAAATAGTAATGCACAAAGATATTTTTTCAGGTATCAATATCCGAAACCGGTCGATATCGTGATATTGAATAAAGAAAACAATTGAAAAATTTAACAAGTAGGTACATCTAAAAAATAATGTATTTATTATATTAAAAAAAAAAACAATAATTACGAAAACGAATGAGTATACAGTACATAAAATACAAAAATATTCATTAATTACCCGTTTCAAATTGTTTACCTTTCATTTACGGAAATTATTGTTATTAAATTTTCAATAATGTCATTGATATTTCAACATTTTAACAATAAATTCGTCTCTATCTATATATCGCTGGAGATCCAGAGCATTATCTCTCAGCGAAAAATTCTTGGAGGCAGCAAATTGTACATATGATAGGGGTTGTGTTTAGGGGCTTGTTTTGTATGTTATAGCACACACATTGTGTATAGTAGCAAAAGACATGTGAGCAGTAGCAAATACGTGTGCGTGTTGCTACTTTGGAAGCAAATTAAGCGGTTATTTCCATTTTAACTCCTCTTATGACCCATTCCATTCCTTATCCCTTAGCCCCCTTGGAAATCCATGGAAATTTGAGGAGGGCTGACATTTTGTACGATAAACCGAGCCCTGGAAGGCTTTGCCACATATTGCCATACAAAATGTTAAAACATGTGGGGAAATATTAGTTTTATTTTGGGGGGGAGGGAAGGACTAAATCCCCTCTAATTTACGCCTATGACACCCTTATATATTAATATTATGATGTGTAAAAGCAAAAATATTAAAAAATAGCTCTTGGTTGTGTACATGACCTTTAAAAGCGAATGGATACTAATGGCACTTTATAAATTTTGTCATTAGTGTTAATTTCATTTATTGTCGGTCGGCGTAGAATGGAGTACATTGGTAACACAATATCGGATATCGTATAATATATATATATATATATATATATGGCTACTGCAACAGTACCCTTATAATATTATCTATGTATATTGTACCGTATTTTCTAGTTTGCGAACTCGAAAAATAAATTGAAATGTCGATAGAATTAAATATTTAAATAACGACTTAAGTCATTGAAAAAGTCGGATACGTCAATTGATTAAATTATTAAAATTGTCGATTTACGTTCGAGTGGTATAAAATATTTAAATGCAAAAATGTTCCGAACAATCGAATAGGTACACAAACGAATACAAATTACTTTAAATTCGTTCCATTCGGTCCTCTTATTATATATACCAGATACCTATCCCTAAATTTTAAAAAAATACCCTAAATAATCATTTTACATTCAGAAAAATTTTAAATGATTTAGAGAAAATGTTGGTTTTGAAAATATTTCCATTTTCGTAGATAGTATTATTTTTAAAACATTTTACGAATTATTATAATGTTATTAAAATAGTTTTTAAAACGTGTTTTTTAAATCCATCTTCGTGGTGAAAAACACGAATGACTAAAGAACATTATTTTACTTTCTACAAATGTTTTAAGAAAATATTTTTTCTTTTCACTATCTGGGATTATCGTTCTATAGAATATAAATACTTTGAATTATATGAATACCTAAGATAAAATACCTAATAATGTTTTTATTTATATTTTTTATTATTATTGTATTGAAATTCGTGTTGAATTTTTAACAAATTCCTATAAACTAAAAATATAAAAAATATACAAGCTGTAATATTATGTTAATTGAAAATTATTTTGAAAATTTTTATCCAATTACATATTTGTGTATACGTCTAGTATCCGTACATAAACAGTTATAACAATATATTTAATCCGCATTTAAACATTTATCAATCATATTTCAGTACTGGTCTATCATAAAAATTAACCTAACCACTCCGAACTCGAAAGATATCTTATTTGAACAATTAAAAGAATAATAATTCTGAGATTGAAAGAAAATATTTTGCTTTAAATATAAAATCGTTATGATTTTGTTGCAGATCTAATTTAAATATTTATGAGAAGTCTTCAATTTACTCATAGAAAACCTATGTATTTAAAAGATTTTTTCCTCTCCCATCACTTTTAAACTAAAACATCATAATTTCTTTGCAATCGCTTTTTATATAAACAAAAATAAATTTTCCGTATAAATAATATTCAAAATGTAAAAGTAATTATATTTGAAATATCCATATCTTGATAAAATAAATAAAATAATCTTATACTAAAATGTGTAAGTATTTAAATACATACGTGCACAAAAGAGTATTTAGAATAAGTATTGAAATTTTACACAAAAAATATTCAAATGGAAATATTTAAACTTACAATATGACTATATAATGCATATAATTAAACATTTTATATTTCAATATATTTGAAATATATCTATCAAAATGTATAAAATCTAATCAAAATTTAGTCTTATTTTACAATTTAAATATTTTATATTTAAAAATAATAACCGATATACATACTTATATAGGTACCTATACCTACCCAAGTTGGTTGTATTTATCATTACAATGCTTAAGAAGATGCCACAATAATGATTCTCAGTAATAAACACCAATGCTGGGCATTAACGAGTTAATAAGTTGAACGTTAAGTTAAAAGTTAAATTAATTTGAACTTTTAACTTACATTTTTATATTTGATTTTTTTGTTAACTTAACTCATATTTAATTAAATTAACTTTTAAATAACGAGTTACTTTTAATTAAACCTCGGTTAAGTTAATTTTAATAATTGAAATAATTGATGTATTTTGATATCGTATTGTGTCTATTGAATAAAAATGGTTGTTTTTGTCGTTTCTAATAATATCGTTATATTATAAGAATTATTTATTTACCAAAAATATAAATAAAAAAAAAAAATACCTATATATTATATCATAATATCCCTGTAATTTAAATTGAGGATTATTTTAGATTTACCACCAATAAACAATGTTTAGCTAGGTAGGTATTAATTTTTAATGAGTAATTTCCATTTGTTAGAATTTTGAAGAAAAGAGTAAGTGGTACCTACTAATTAAACATTTTTATAAATCTATTTGTTGTTAATTTTGATAATAATTATTATAAATAAATTGTAGTATTTTCAATAATATTATGTTAAAAATTTAAAAAAAATTTAATATGCTTAATGTTATAAAATAACAGCATTTCTAAAAAAATAATAGGTACTTAGTTTTATACCTGTATATTTTAAATGTAATATTGACACGTACAGAAAAAAATTTACTTAAATTAAGTTATTTTTTTAAATAACTTAATTATTTACTTGTTAAGACATAAAAATAACTATTAACTTTAAGCTTTTACTATTTTTTTTCTATTAACTTAACTGATTAAAAAAAACCATTAACTTGTCCAGCATTGGTAGAAATATGTCTACGAAAAACAAACGAAATTATCTATTAAAAATATTTCGGAGTTAAAATATACCAGTATATACCTATATTTAAATTCATAAATAATAATATTTTGTAAACGTTACAGTGACTTAAGAACTAAAAAAACAGAATTTTTATACAGTTTATATTGTGCTATAGAATAGAAGAACAATAAAAATCTTATGAACCTTATATTGTATTTGTAATGTTGTACCTTTTAAATATTTTATAATAGGTGTTTTAACCCTGAAACCATTTTAAAAGGTCTTTTGGTTTGTTTTTCGTAAACTTATTTTTAAACGAATGTCGTGATTACACAACGATAAAAAAGTGGTACGGATAAAGAACTATTTTTATATTGTTAGATTTTCATTCCCCAAAATAATGTCTATACACAAAACCTCATAAAAATGGCCACGCTGAGGATACTCTTAAATATGTATAAACGTCTTATTTTGAATTCGTCAAATTTTTACATTCAGTCATTACACTACACGCATATACAGAATGTTTAAGAGTTTCGATATTTTCATTTTCCAATATTATTTACAGACCGGGATCGTAATCCTAGTTTCCCGTTCGTTTTCAATATCGTTGTCTAGGAGGGGGGGAGACTTCGACATTAAAAAACACACCTATACTTACACTTCAGACGACGCTCTCACGACGTACTTTATATTTTTTTTTTTTTACAATAATACGTGTACACTGTATATATGTATATATTATCATTATTACAGTCTTGTAAAGTATTTGAGTAAATATATTTAAATACTTTTATAGTATTTAGAATAATTTTTAAATACATTTTAATTAAAGTATTTGAAATACTATCCCAATGGTATTTTTACTAGAATTACAAATAGGTACTTTTTTATTTAAATACTTGTGAATACAATTTCTTACAATAAGTCTTAATTTTAATAAATTTCATTCAATCAAAATGAATATTTAAGTGCGTTTGTGTAGTGTAATTTAAAATTTTTATTTCATCATTTAAATTTAATATTATTTTACGGTGTGATGAATTGACAGATGGAGTTACGGGGATTTATGTATAATATTGCGGCTAATATAGGTAAAAGAACATTATAATATTTAATCTATGGTGTAAGTGCAACAAAGTCGATAAAAATCGCAACCGCCGCGCGCGGATGATAATAATCCCGTGTCTGAAATGTCTACGTCTTAAAATAATAATTGTAATATCGTCGCTAAATACAACGGAAACTTGATCGACACGTGTTTGTTTCGTCTTATAATAATTGTATTATTAGGTATAGGTACCTATAATAATATAATATTATGAAAGAATATTTAATAATAAATGTAAAAATTGTTATTAATTTTCAAAATATCGTAAAAACTAAAATTAAAATTTTTGTAATCATTTTAATATTTATTATATTATTACATCAAAACGCTGACAATTTACTGTCGAGTGATTTCAAGATCTATATAAAATCGATATTATTTAAATATAATACGACTGTTTTAAAAATAAATTAATAAGCCGTGTAAAAGTTTTCGTATTTAAATATTAACCTATATATATGCCACCAATATAGTGTTTGTGTTTGTTCTTAAATACTTTTTAAAAAAAAAAAAAAAACAAATATTTGAAGTACGTCTTGAATACTTTTTACGTCAATGTATTTCCATCTGTATTTGAATGAAAAATATAAATGTATTTTTCACAAGACTGCATAATACGTTATCATACAATCGTACACCTAACCTTATGATGAAACAGCGTGGCCGTGTTACCCACGCGGTATAATTACAGTTTACTGCATTACCGCACGGTGTCATCGAGAAATTCCTGTATGCACATTGTTTCCCCAATTAATATTCGGTAATCCTGCCCGTATCCTGTGAAATGGATATTATTATGACGGGACGTGCAAAGTATTCCGGGTATTCCCATAATATAACTATATCGGGTCGTCTGAGGTCGCAATATGTATATATATATTATACATAGGTCACATTGTGGGGAGTCCGTGAATATTAGTCTTTAAAAATAATAGTTATTTTAATTATTATAATTAATAATAATTAATAGTCACATAATAAGCCATAACAACGGCAGAGTGAAACTCCAGTGAACGATCGGGGGGCTCATTACGGGGGGGAGCACGGGAATTCAATTTTCATCCGTCCGGCGTGCCCGGTATGCCGCGTTGTCGTTTTAGATTTGCGGGAGGCCGCGCGTAAACTCTCTGCGGAAAGCCTACGAGGAATTTGTTTACGGAGAATTTTACTTTATAAGTATAGTTTTTTTTTAATTTTTTTTTTGGCGTTCCATCAAAATATCCAAATTTACTAATGTATATACTTTACATAGTATGTATTTATTGTTATGAAAGTCACGTGACGAAATAGAGATAGGTCTCATCACAGATTTGCAGATACGCACAACCCGCTAAAATTATTTCCTCACTGCGCCTGTGTTGCAGTTCACACCATGACAAAATAAATAGGTATGTCGGCAACAATACGAATTTTAGTCCGATATGCGCATTCCCACTTTTTCCCATGTATTAGGTTCTCCGTTTTTCATTCAATTTTCTGGTGATAGCTCGGAAATGCATGCTCGACAGAATTCCTATTGTAACCAATGAGAGACGGAGAACTTAATACACGGTAAAAAGTAGGGATACTTCACAGAGATGTGCGTATCACAATGTTGATGACATGCCTAGGTATCTATTTTGTCATGGTTCACACCACGTCTTCTTATCGGCCAATAATAATATATTATCTTATGTATTTTTGCCCGTATTTACTCGTTATTTATTGAATAGTGAACGTATAATTTTAAGAAATTATATTTCATACTATTTATTATGATTGAAGTCATTATTAATCTATGTTAAATTGTTTGTTTACCTACTTAATCACCATCAAAATTCAAATCCGAATGACACAATCTTGGACCAATGAAAAGTGGTGAACTATACGTTATAGGCCGGGTGATGAGGATAGATGCGCACACGGGGAAAAAATGTGTCAACTGTGATAATACCTATTCTATTTTGTCATGATGAAAGTGTTCCCTGTTCCCTGTTTCCCCGTACATATTAATGTAATTTTTTTGTTTTTCTTATTATACTACTTATATTATTATATTTCTATAAAGGCGTAAATAAATGCGATACCGTTCAATAAATGATATTATAATAATACATATTATATATTTAACGATACTGAATATGTTTCGTGATCTATGAACTTATAAATAAACTAATCAATATATTTTATTACATTCAATTTTTAATCAAATGACAAAAATTGGAGGAAATTTTATTATATTTAGTAGGTATTGCAAAAGTTTATGAATTTATTGTGATTTTTATCTTAAAGTCGGAACTCGAGAAAGTTGTAAGTGCATACTTACTTAATATTATTAATTTAATTTAATTATGGTATGGTAATATATGCCCCTGAACCCAGACCTCAGATGATCCTATCTTGGTAATATAAATACATTTAAAAAAAAAAAAAAAACACAATATATGGATATTCTTTCCGTGGATATTTTGTCCTTGGATATTTCGGTTTGGATATTTTGTCTTTGGATATTTTGACCTAGAATCAGTTTTTTTTTTTATCTCGGACGACGGAGCCCTTTCAGCGTTTTCATACACACACACACACACACATATATATATAATATATGTATTATGTATATAATATACGTATTATATAATATGGAACCTGCGAGATATATTTAATACAAAATTTAGTATTAAACATCAGTAATAATCGAACTTGTGAATAAAAAATTACTTTTTTCCGTACTTAAATACAGTACATTCTAAATGTACGTTTCGGTTCTACTATATTCGAATGTGTATTCTTAATACATTTTAATATTATATATAGATACGTTCTCAATATACGCGTATTAAAATAATAGCGTTTTTTTTTTTTCAAATTTATCCTATTCAAATTTAAAACAATATTCGTTAGACGATTCATCTTTTTATTTCGTGCAAAAGTAATGAAATATTAGTTCAATATAAAATGCAATTTATATTATAAATTTAATAGATAATATTTTTAAGCATTATATATATAATTGAAATTTTCGGATATTTTTTAAGACTAATTATATTGTATAATATTCGTGTATGTATTCGAAGAATTTTTCGTTTTTTTTGTTTCAGTAGTTTTTAGCATTCAGTAAATCCGAATTTAGTATAATGTAAAATTGCATTAATCAAAATTTTACAAAAAAATAGAGTAGACCGAGTAAGCTGATATTTTTTTTTTATAACAGATATATGGCTATTATCACAGCTTTTGTGATAGCAAATTGGTTCTAGTTGATACTTTAGAAACTATTGGGACACTATATAATGTAAGCAAATTTACAGAAGTTTTTTGAATGAAGAAAATTTAACAATTGAAAATTGATAAAATACAAGTACCACTTTTTATTGTTGTGTAATCATGATATTTGTTCAAAAATTGTTGTGGCTTTCGGATCTTAGCTTGATCAAAAATTATCATAAAAGAGAAATAATTACACTAAATAAAGTATGAGAACTTCAATTAAGACCAAGCATAGACTTTTTGTTCGATAAGTATATTTTAATATCTGAAAACTGTGATTGAAAAACATAAAATTTCCAAATTTTCAAATTAAAAAAAAAAATTTTAAAAGTTTTTCTAACCAAAAAAAACTCTATGTTAATCCATAGTAAATATTTTCATCTACCATATTATGTTTAAATTTTGAATCTACGATAAGTAGGAGAAAAGTTGAACTTAGAAAACGAGAACCTATATTGAATGCCGTTAAAACGCATATAGGTATCGCGGTCTTTTCAAGTGTAAATAAAAACTTCATTTTATAACGGAAATATTTTATAAGTTCAGAGAAAATAACAAAGTAAATAAAGTTGTCATGATTAACTGTTTATTTTTTATTTTTTAGGTTTCCAAACATAATTTTTAGAAATAAAATGATTTTAACAAACAAAATTATATTTGAATACTTATAAATAATTTTAATTTGATAATTAGTAAAAATTAAATTACTCCATAAAAGTCTAGCAAAAATTCATTTAAATATATTTAATACAATACATTAAAATATGCAGTACAAATGCCTTAAAATTATCTATAATATTATAGATTATTTGAAAATAATATTGATATAATGTTAAATACTATTTAATATTCATTATTCATGTAGGACGTTTGTCAGTATGCATATAAAAATAAATAATTGAGGACTATGCATTTTTAACAAATCGAAGAAAGTTTAGTTCTCAAATTAATCAATAAATTATTAATGTACACTATCACACTATATGTGTACATAATCGAATTGAATTAAGTCGTCATATATTCGGTAACTTTATTTGGATTTCTATAATATAAAATATTCATATCTTAATACTGTAAAAAAACATCTAAGTGAAATACGAGTGGATATTTTGTCAATTTTCACTCACACGAGTAATGCATTTGAATAAGTATACTTCTGTACAATGTTGTAATAATATGTTTTTTTATCGAGTACGTACTTAATGCCAGTTGCATTTTTTAAGTACAAGAAATAATATTATAAATCAATCAAAAATGTTATGCGTTTTTTTTTTTAAATCAATACATCCAGAATATTATTTTTCCCCTTTTCAAAAAATTATTTACCTGTTATAGATAAAATAATACATAACACGACAAAATATGTTGAGGTCTTTATAATATATAGAAATGTATAATATGGAACATCAAAGTTTATCGATAAAATTAAATCAGTGTGTAAAATTAATGAAATTATAAAATAATGGATTTTTAGTATTATGATAATGAAAAATAAGAACTATAATATAAAACTCTGAAACATATTTAGAGGTTATGATTTAATTTTATTAACAGTTCGCATGCTCTGGGATACCCTGGTCTTATAACAATCTACTATTTGAAAAATAATGAAAATTCTCGAAAATCATTTGAACAAAATAAACCGCTTTAATAACATTTTATTTATGTTTAATATATCTACGAATATTACAACGTATATTATTTACTGCTAAAATATTTGTTTAAACACAGTATACAATAGTAAGTAAAGTGATTTTTATTTACGTTTTACCGTTTACCTGATTTTTGTGTCCATTTTATTATTTATTTAAGTAATGTATAGATCCCATAGACATACATATCGTCTAAATTAAATCGATCTATTTCATTAGCAACGACCAAAAACATATTTCTATTAAGAGAACTATTTAAGGGGTTTTGTTTAGGCAATTTGTATTCAATTTTAATGAAAATGAAAATCCAACAATTTAAAAATATTTAAATATACAGTAATCGAAAAATAGTCTTGTACCAATAATAATTTTTATTATTATTTAATCACAATATCTATCTAAAACACTTTTATATTTGAAAATATTGTAGAAAGATGAAACAAAAATAAATTATGGCTAACAACATTATTTAGTGTTTTATATAATCGGTTTTTCGGTATATTGATTATTTTTCAAGAGTTTTTAGTTATTTAAAAAAAAAAATAAAAAAATAAATCGATATCTTAACAGCTCATAAAATGAATAAAAATGCGCATATCAAAAATCGGTTAGATAGGGCAATAGATAATTTCGTAAAGGATCATTTGATTTTGTTTCGTATTTCTAACATGTTTGTAATAGTTAAGAGGATGCTATACACCCATTTTAGCGGTATTAAAATACGTTCACGCTCTATAATTAACAATTCTTTCTTAGTAATCGCAGAATCAAAATTTCTACAAAATATGGAAGATGAGAACATTTACTACGCAGGAGAGTGAAGTTTTTTTTCAATATGTTTTTTTGAAAGCCTAAAATCTATAATTATTGAAAATGTTGAAATTTTAAAATTAAGAAAAACCACAAAAAAAAATTTTAACTAAAATGACTCTACGCTGCGGCATAGTGTAAATATTCTCATCTTTCGTATTTTGTATGTAGCGTCCTCTCAATAAAAATAAGAAATTATAATTAATGCGAATTTTTCATTTAAAATTTGTAGGCGTGGCGTATACTCTTGACATGATTTTGTATAAGTACTATGAAATCATTAAAAATGTTACGTTTTGAGAAAACAATAATATTATATTATAAGAATCGCGTTACGTTGGAGTGATTGAGTTAAAATAACAAATGCAGGATACATTGTCGTAAGCACGCCGTTTTCAGATTTAAGCGAAGAAAACTTTGTTTTCAGTATTTCGTATTTACAAAGATGGCATTAATAATTTTATTTTACAATGTGCCTACACCAACCTATATAATAGTATACTGCAGTAGTGTCATACCCAAGCTCCTTGAATTCAAATGATGTATGCAATATATCAAACACTCGCGTAATTAAAACAAAGATTCTTGTATATAATATTATTGTAATGTACTAGAATATTTTATTCTCCAAGTAGAATTACCTGCATAATCGTATTATTATATCGTAGCATTTAGAAACGTTTTTCCTTTAAGATATTAATTCATTCTTAAAAATGATCATGTACACAATATGGCGGGCCGTTTAATGTAATCATTTTTGTACTGCAGCTGGACATAACTGCAGATAACATCGCTATCTATAGTGACTGCGATAACGTAAAAGTAATCAAAAATTGTGAAATTAACAAAACGCATGTCAAATCAAAAAAAGCCGGTCAGTAAGTTGTGGAAGCACTTCGCTCGTCGGGTGTCAGTATTGGTGGATGCACTTCGCTACTGGGCAGGGTACTTTTGGTGGATGTATTGAATTTGAAAGCAATGATAAATCAT
>JAIPRL010006066.1:0-29112 GCA_025469235.1 Pemphigus obesinymphae | reverse complement strand
TTAGGAACGAGGATAGGAACTAGTTCCTTTCTTCAAGCCTGGAACTAAAAAGGATTTAGTTCCTTTTTAACAAAAGGAACATGAACGTGAATTAATTCCTTTTTAAAAGGAACATTCCAAGCACTGTGTATTGGGTTATAAAGTATATAATGATATATATCAGGGATGGGCAATTGGCGGCCCGCGCCGTTCCTTTTTATCCGGCCCGGAATGTCTTTCGACATTTTTATACCTGAAAATTTTACTACTATTTACTTGAAATATAGTAAAAGTGGCTAGGTAAATCGTATCTTGGAGACATTTTCAATAATAAAACATATATTAAACTGAGATATTAGTTCTTACCGTAGACATAAAATATATATTAATGAATTTGTTTTGTATAATATAAAATACAACTTTATATCTGGCCCGCCAATCCTTTTAACTTTCAAAATTTGGCCCTCTAGTTACTTTGAGTTGCCCATCCCTGATATATATATATATATATAAGGATAGTTAATATATAAATGTGTAGGAACCTATTTATTTTGATTAAATTCTAATGTATGGAATGTAATATGAATACATAGGTAGGTAATAAATAATACTTTCATAAGATTATGATAGTTGACGCATATTGTTGTTATAAATAAAGTAAATGTACGAATGTAATAGTTATTTTTATTTATTTTTTTTTTTTGATTATTTGAATGCATATGCCTAATACCAGTATTAGGTACGTATAATTGTTTATAATAATTGTGGTAGTTATGACATACGTAATAATGATTATGTTATATAATATATAATAATGTTGGAAATATATAGTAATAATATTCGTATACATAAAGGATGCTATTAATGTGAATTTTATGAGGAGCATTATGGAGGTTGATGAGGTGTTTGTACGCGTTGAATGTGTGATATGTTTTGTTTAAATATCTTCCTTTGTTTAACGGTTGTACTTTTTTTTTTTTTATATATATATATATAGATTTTTCGAATTGTGCTAATAATTTTCTTCTTCTGGTTCTGTAGGTGCGCTTTTGTTCTGCCTTTTTTTTTCCCCATTTTCTATATGTCTTTGTGATTTTTTCTGAATTGTTGCATTTGATTTTGTGAAAATGACATGGAAATATTATGCGTAAGTCTCTTTATGGTTTCTTTAACACCCGTGATCCACAGTCATAATTATTTTCTTGTGTTGGCGTAGAGCCTTTTTCAATTTTCCATTCGGTTGGTGTTTTTTTTTTTTTTTTTTGTTTATCGCTTGTTGCCACTTTTGTAATACGTAGTTGTTCTGTCGAGTGTCTGAAAGCCAGGGCCGTATCTAGGCACGGGCAAGAGGGCTTTTGCCGGGGGCGCAATAATACCAGAGGCGCAATTTCAATGAGGGTCCGCCTCAATTTACTGATGATAATTTTAGGCGCGGTGCATCAGGAAAAACTGAGACAGAATGAGCGTTTCCTTAATAATTTTGAACGGCAAAACACCAAAATAATTCTTTCAACTTTCCTCCGCAAAAAATACTTCAATTGAAGGGCTCCCTGCAACAACAGGGCAAGTCCATTTTTTTTCGGAAATCAGTTTCTGATATCGTGTTTTGAATGCGCCATATCATCACGGTTAATACTGTTCAAGAACAAGGCATGTCTAATTGTTATTTATGGAGATAACGTATCATATATTTTCAGATTTTCTACTTGATAACAATATTTGTATTTTTTAATTCTTCGCCATTGTTTTATTATTTGGTATCTAATTAGAACTCTAAAATTGTAACTGAAAATATTGTATTTTATGATAAAAAAACCGTGCAAGTCCATACCAAAATAAAAAACATGAACAGTATTATACTCTATGATGTTCAAAGCATTATTCAATATTTAAATATTATTCGTGTTAACGATCACTTATAGTGGTTACTTATTTTTATATGTAACGATTTTAATATTTAATAAAAAAGGAGATATTTATGTTAAAGATGGTTTTTTTAATGATATTTTTTTTAAGGTAATAAAAAAACAAATTGGTTGATTATTATAAGGTCAGCAAGAGGGGGCGGGGAGGGGGTACTGTCTCACTAAGAAAAAATTTTTGGGTTGGCAATTATTTGGACAGTTCAATCGATAAATTTGTGAAAAGCCCTTGTTTTTCTTATTACTCTACCACAAATATTTCATAGGAATGACAGTGATTGAGAAAGGGGCGCAAATTCTGTTCATTGCCAAGGGCGCTATTGGGTCTTACTACGGCCCTGAATATTACCAGGTATTTTTGGGAGTACCTATATTAATATAATATGCCCTAGTAGCATTTAAGAAACATGCTTTAGTACACAATCATTATTGTATTGCGGGCTTTGCGGCAGTACGCAGCAGGCGTTCAAATTTCTAATGAAAAAGCGGATGTAAGTATGGCTATTCTATAAACTTATGACTGTTTGGAATTATTTCTATCAATTTAATAAAATATTTAAACTATATGTTTTGATTAATTTAACCAAACATTATACTAATATTAAATATATTAACACACGTTAGATTTTAACCTTTTTAGACGTAGGTATTACTTGGACCTTTTACTAATTAATATACACAATTTTTTTAAACAATTATTTTCTAAACTACGTATAAGGAAATAAGTAATAACCAGTTTGTTTTGCTTCACGGTTTAGTTATTCCTTATAAATTATAAAAAAGTCGAAAAATGACCCGTTTAAATTTATCATCTTGACTGAATTTAGGTATAATACATACCGAAATGTGGATTAAAGTGTTCTATAGTCGACATTTCACAGAAAAATAAAATAAACACAATATTGTATAATTAAAATATCTGTATATTACCATGAACAATGCTGTTTCGTGTGTCTATTGTTTTTTTTTATTAAACTTGGCTATCTACTGGATGTTGGTATATTATACATTTATACACTTTAAGTTTTAGTTGCTATCTTGGCAGTTTAACATTAGTATACAAAACTGTTTTGGTGGTTGAAAGTGAATATTATATCCTACGTGTATTTAGACCAATAACGTATTCTATGTTCTGTAGGAATAACAGTTTAAATTAAATGATTAATTAAAAAAAAAAAAAAAGCCGGTCAGTAGGTTGTGGAAGCACTTCGCTCGTCGGGTGTCAGTATTGGTGGATGCACTTCGCTACTGTGCAGGGTACTTTTGGTGGATGTATTGAATTTGAAAGCAATGATAAATCATTGCATTCAATAAAACGATTCTGAGCGTAGCTTCGGTGTAGTATACATAACTCATATCATTTTTTTTTCTTGGGATCGATCGAGGCTGTTATTTTAATTTTATTTTTTAGTCGTGTTATTCATCATTGAAAATCACAATTTTTGCCCAGGTCTTAAAATCTCATTTTACCAACTATTTGGGATTAAATACCTCAAAATTGATAATTTTGCAGAAAAAATTAAAATGACTATAAAAAAAAATTGTGACATCGGATTTTTAAGATTTTTTGAATTTAGTTAGAGTAACGTATTTTTAACGCTGTATAAAATTTTCAGAACTTAAAACCGAAAATTACTCCTTTTAGGACTTGAAAACCTTGAAAACTAAAAATGACTATAAATAGCCCAAAATTTCAAAAAAATTTCAAAAAACTTAATCAACGTAAATATATTACTAATTTAAATATTCGGTAAAAATTTCAACATTATAAAGTCATTATTTTCGAAATTACGACGAAAAATTCTCGATTTTACAAAATCGTATTTTTCGTAATTTTTTGGTATTTTTTGCTTACGCATTAAAAAACTATTATGAAAATCGAAAAATGACCTCTCAAAAGTACCAACCAGATGCAATTTGCTACGGTAACCGGGTATGAGTGTAAAGATCGGAGCTCTCCTTCTGGTAGAAAAAGTGTTTACAGAAAAAAAGAAAATAAATAGATAAACATCATTATAAAACCATAAGCTTCCTTGCCACGCTCAGAATCTAAAATACAAAATTCTATTTCAGAAACTTACCAATTGATATTCGTTGTACTTATTTAAGAATCTTTCGGAATTCGTAAAAATTATAAAATAACCGTTTATACAAATGTTTACAGACATTTAAAGTAATATATTGTGTTCGTATACTCCCTATTAGTGTTGTCTGTTGATAAGCATAATATTATTAATATTAATGTTCCGGTACCAAATATAACCAGACAGCCGGCGTATTGTATAGGCAATTTAACAACACATAGGTGTATTATTTCAGAATATTATTAATATCATAATTACGTAAATTATTAACATTGAAACATACTTTATGATGGATAATAATAACTAAGCCATATAATATGTTGCTCAATATTTAACATTGATAAAAAATAACAACATGTTTTAGGTAAACAAATGCACGTACAAATTTAAAGATTTTTATTATATAGGAATGATGATTATTGGTTGTTTTTAAATGTATTAACGTACGGAGAAAATAAATGTATTTTTTGGATTTTGAGCCCAACAGTACGATGAAGTACAATTGAAGTATAATCCGGTATTTTATAATTATATTAATTACACAAGTAATGAAAAATCTGAAATAGTATATACGATTTGAAATGTATATATTTTAACGTACCAACTCGCAATAACACAAATAACAGTGAAAATTTAACACGAACAAAAATATTAGTACTATATAGCATTTGAACAACACTACGATTACATATTTATTATTGTTATATTTGTTCATTTAGTCATATATTGATTAAAATAGGGATTATTTTTCCGTTTATTTTCACAAAAATTACACAATATATCGTTTTTTCGTGAAAATTTTTTTCATTAATAATATGCGATATTTTATAAAACTATTACGACGCTGAATATTCATTGAATAACAATAACTGTTTTTTAATATCACTCTATCAGTTAAATAAAACTAATTCTATTATAATGTAATATAAAGTTTCTCATTTTTGATTCGTGTTTTGTCGTTTCTATGATATGTAGAATCTATGATATTTTGTACTGTTTCGTTTCATTTCCAGTGTTGGACTGGCCTATACCCCAAAACATGAAAGTTATGGAAAATCATTTATTTCGGTAAATTGTGATTTCGAGTGGAGATCATTGTAATATCCACAAAATTATATCTGTCAAATACTATTTGTAAATTTGTATGACCATATCTAATACTAAAATATATATGTTACAAAAACGTTATTTTGCTAAAATTATTATTTATAGAATTTTGAATAAATAACCAAATATTTCATTTTTCTTTAGCTTGGTAGTTATTTCTTAAGCATTTTTTGAAAATTTCCTATTTAAAGTACCTTCTTAATGAATTTATCAGCTAAAGATTAATAAGCATATAAGGATTAGATAAGTATTTTAGCCACAAAAATATATAACGAAAATATATTATAAACATATTTGAAAAAATAATTAAATCAAAGAGATCTTTTACTTTACTCAGAATAATAAATTCTTATATCATTAATACAAAGTCATAAATTATATTGAAAAAAACTATTTATTAAAAAATTTAGCTGATGAAGCCCCTTTTAAGTAAATTTCCAACGGAGCCTTCAGTACCAAGTCTGACTTTTACGCCATTTCACTTAATGTAATGTCAATGAAAACTAGTTAAATACTAATCAAAAAAGTATAGGCTTACTTTACAGTTGAAATTTTATAAAATTTTTTATATGACTATGTTTTATATACAATTTAGATTTTTAATGATACGTGAGAGGTAATAGTGAGCAGTTACAGAGATTATGTGAAGTTTTTTCATTAATTTATACAATGATTAAATTAAGTTAAGTAGTAAAGAACGAAATTATTTTATTTTATGATCAGTCCATATTTTTAAATTCATAAAAATGTATAATAATCGTGTGGAATATAATATTTGCATTTTTTAAATAAAAGTGTAGTAATTCACCAATGATCTGATTGTATTAATTTTTTAATATATATTAATATTATATTGCCGTAATTTTATAATAATATTAAATATTAAATAAAATAAATATTAAATATTAAATAGAAATAAATTTACATCTCTAGTATCTTACCAAAAAAAAAGTGCTTTCTCTTCCTACTGGTAAAATTTTTATACTACATTTTATCTACCTATCACTATGAGATTTTAACCATTTTCTAAAATTAATTTTTGTATAACTTGAAACCAAAGTATATTTTATTAGGATTTAATTTGTTATTATTAATTTTACACAGCATAAAGCGAGTATATACTGCATTATAAAAACTATACATTACGCTTATGTATATAGTTAAAAAAATAAATGACATAAAATTATTATTTAAAATACTTTATAGAATAATAATCACTATATATCTATATAGTTCTTGTGTAAGAATTTATTGTAAACGTACTGATCTTCGGATAAATATATTTTACAAATTTTACTACCTACCTATAAATAGAAACTATTGAAATATGTGTGTAGCGTTCCATAAAAAACTATAACTAAACATAATAATGAATTGTTTTTTTTTTTTTTACACGTTTCACAGTATTGTTCGCAATGATAAGAAAATAATACGCATTTTTTTATATTTTCGATAATGGATTTTATTTAGACTTTCAATTCTCTCGGCAATTCGTAAAATCTTTACATTATATGTAAGCATGATATGTACTCGTCTATATTAATTTATATTATATATTGATTTTTTATACATCCGGTACTGAAAATAAACTCTAGAGACCCATCTTATTGTCGAAGTTCTAACAACAACAGACGAGTTTACAACTACAAAATAGGATGCAAAATAAAAAACAAAAACTATAAACGCGCAGTATTTCGCCCAACATTTCAATGAAATTTCAAGTTCAATTTCATCGACTAAAATTTATTGTATTCGGTTATATACCTCGTTTAAAACTTTTTTTACAAAAGATATATTATGTTATTCATCAGACTTACATTCAACTATTGTCGATTGAATTATAATAGTTCCTTCATTGTGTGTCATTTTACTCGATAATGTTGCTTGAACGTCGTTTCTTATTTAAACTATTTTATGGATCGTTTCTATATTTTCAATATAAATGCAATCCAGTCAAGTTGACCGGTATACTTTTACTAGATATTTCATATATTGTTGGTGGCCTAAAACGCATAAAAGTTATATTTAACAACATTGCCTGGGCTCCGGGTTAAACGCTTAGTTCTAGGTTTTTTAAACTTCTCTGGGAGATAATTTTCAAATTCTTATTGTTATTTATACCGTATATTATCGATTTGGAGTATTTCAATTCAACGATTCAGCCACGATAGTCGAATAATAGAACGTGGAAAATCGATAATCAGTAAACCTGTAAAAAGAACATTTTCAAAAAAATTTTGACTTAGATAACATAAGCCCGCAGCAAATTTCAATACAATGATACAATGAACGTTAATTGTGTTTATGTGGTGTCCGCGGCAGAACGTATTATGATGTAGGTGATATTCTTAAATTAAAATACTCGTATAAACATAGGCAGCTAGTACAGTTAAGGAGCTGGTATAAGGACTCGGTCGTTCTGGATGACAACATTTAGTACTGTATACTCGATCGGGTCCGGTTCAAGCCGACGTCCGCGTTTTAAATAACTACAGAGACACACGTGAATTAACGTACAGACACACACACACACACACACATATATATGCATTGTTAAAATCGCCGAAACGAGAGAGCTGAAACGCGCGGTCGTCCGCCTGGTCCGGGTCGGGTTGCCCGTGTCGTGTCCGCGCGCGGTCGCTCCACCGCGGTCGGTGGTCGTCCGTCGTTTGACGGGTGAAATGGCGAAAAATATAACGCGTGTTCCGTCGAAAGCGTTCGAAAAGGGCGAAAAAAAATGCGTTTCCTCCGGACAAATTATGCGGTCGGGCCCCGACAGATATTGGAAGAAGCGCATTGTGCCGTGTGCGAGTACCGTACACACAGGCGCGGGCGCGCGCGCGGTGAATTACTGTAGTGCGACCACAAGAGCCCCGAACGGACGTTAATAAATAACTACTGGCCGCCACACACGGCGTTCGGCGTTTGCGTGCAAAAGTACAAAACGCACCGAACGACTTACGTGCACACATCTCTTCTCAACACTCTTTCCGAAGTTTTCGAACGTCTCTTACTCACTCGCCTAAACACCCACACAGCCAATAAAATACGAGACGCACATGTCGGGTTCAGACGCCAACACAGCACCTCCCTACAACTTGTTAACGTTCTTGACGACATCATCTCAAACATCGATCGTCGCTTCAAATCAGTCGCAGTGCTTCTAGATGTCGAGAAAGCCTTCGACAAAGTCTGGCACCCAGGCCTCATCTTCAGACTTATCGCATTAGGTGTCCCTGCCCAGCTCATCAATATTCTCAAATCCTTTCTTCTTAATCGTAATTTCTTTATCAAAATGGGATCCAATTCCTCATCCATCAAACCCATCGAGGCGGGTGTCCTTCAAGGATCATGTCTGCCCCCCCCCAACTCTTTGCAATTTACATAAACGACCTTCCTCTCCTCCCCCACTCTAAACTCGCTCTTTTCGCAGACGACACCCTTCTATATTCCTCCAGCAAATCAAATTCATCTGCAGTTCGCAATCTACAACTCCAACTCAACCGCCTCCAACCCTGGTTTGACCAGTGGAGGATTTCAATTAACCCAAACAAAACATCCACAATTCACTTCTCCGGCAAAGGCATCTCTAAAATCCCTCTTCTATCGATAAAAGGCTCCAAAATTAAATGGTTCCCCTCTATTAAATATCTAGGTATCCAAATAGACAAAAACCTAAACTTCTCTTAACACGTGAAACTCCAAATAAACAAAACCAAAGCAGTAGGTTACCATCTATTCCCTCTACTAAACCCTAAAAGTCCCCTTTACCATAAACACCAAACTATACATTTATAAAACCTACATGCGACCAATTCTCACCTACGCCAGCCCAGCATGGGAATCCAACATCTCAAATTCCAGCAGACGCAAAATCGAAGCGGTCCAATCAAACACCCTTAGGAAAATCTGTGATCTCTCATGATTCGTTAGCAACCATTCCATCAAAAATTCTACAAATATGCCTTCCCTCACCGACTTCATTGCATCCTCATCCTTATCCTTATCGCAATCCATATCCTCCTCACATTATGAAAGCATCGCTAAAATCTCCAAACGCCCAGTAAATTCCAGAAAAATTCGAAACCCCCCTCTAAAATTCTAAAACTCTAGGAAAAACCCCTAAACAATTCTCATAAATCCTTCTACATCCGACCCTCTGTCTAAAAGCAATCGCTTGGCACAGAGTATATTAATCTTAGCATAGCATAACTACGTGCACACACACACACAGCAAGACGTTCCGTAGAAAAAGTTTTCACGTGGAATTTTCTCGTTCCTCGTCGCGTGTATTCCGAGACAAGAATAAAATACATCATATAATGTATACGACGGTGGGCATTGACTAGTTGAACAGTTAATCGTTTCGTTTAACTTTTAACTCAACTAGTTAATTAATTTGTTTATTGACTGTAATTGACTTAACTAGATTAAATTGTCATTGGCTTACCTTGACTACTTAATCGTTTAGTGAAGTTAACACGTGAAAGACGATAAATTGTATCAAAGTACCCACAAACTATTGTAACTAGTACCTAATATTAAAAAAATGTAAATAGTGGACATTTTAAACATAAATATTTATTTAAAATGAACTTATTTTTAACCGAGTTAAGTTAATGATTTTTCAATGTTAACTTTTAACTTAATCAGTTTCATTTATTTTTGGTTAACTCTTAACTTATAACTGAAGGCATTTAGGTTAACTTAACTAAGTTAACTTTTTCAATTAACTTGTCCATCTTTGTATGTATATATATATAATGGTCGTTTATTCATTTTGTAAATTGAAACTTTGATGGTTTATAAAAAGGGATTACCGAAGTTTGTGTGTGTGTGCGTTATTGGACGCCATGAATTCGACAAATTACAATTTTTAATAAGAAAACAAATCATACAAAAAAAGTTTAGGCCAAAGAAATTGCCATATTTTATAATAAGAGCTTATGGTCTACTGAGTTACATTAGATTGCATTAAATTCCTTCTTCAAGATTAAGATTGGAAAAATTACAGTTTTTACTCAACCGGTACATACCGCGATACGTAGAATTAGAGAAATTCAGTTGGGTGAGAAATCCATTTGAAGTTTCTGTCTATGAATTTGGAGTAATGAGAATATTTGTGGTTTTTAAGCAGAACTTCTCGATATTCAAACTAACCAAGTTTAAAAAGAAAATTTTACATAAAAGTTTCTAACTCGTTTTTTTGAACAGTTCAACAACAAACCTACTCTGTCAAAAGAAGCTGAAAATGTTTCACAACCACATTCAACAATGTACTTATGTAAAACTAAGTTTCCTGCCTTGGCTATCAAAAACCAGAAATTCCCTTGAATCACGATATATGGTGTGCACTTTCAATTAATATTCATATCAATATTGAAGAATTTATGGAAAGTGTTCAGCATCAAAAAAGTCATTAAGTATAGATAACATTCTCTCATTAAATTTTAATAGTATACTCATTGTTATAATATCGTAACAAGTCTGTTATAACAAGCAAGTTAATAAATGACATTTATGATTATTATTATTATTTTTTTTTTAGGGTCAGTTTAATTTAAAAAATTAGGTTCACTCTCATAAAAGATTGGGAACTACTGGTCAATCAGCAATTGTTATATCATTATACAATATAAATTTCACTCTAAATTTTATATAGAATTATATTAAGCACCCTCAAAATATCCCGAGCTTCAAAATATCCTTCACTCACAATATTCCTTATTCAATTAATTCTAATAAATTTATATTCGTTAATTTAAAAAAAAAGTAGGTATTAGGTGTATTACAAAATAAGCGTTATTTTAACCTTAAAAAACATTAAAAATAATTATTAACATTAGGTAAATCTCAAAAAAAAAAAAAAAAAAATTAAAAAAATATCAAATATAATTATAATTAAAAATTATATATTTATAGATGCTCAAAATTTATTGTTAAATATTAGATAAATCTTATAAAAAAACCCATATGAAATATATTTATAATTTAAAAAATATACTTATACATTTATATATATATATATAAATTTCAGTGATAAAATTTTTAAATAACGCTTATTTTATAACATAATACCTAGTATTGAGTGCATTCGGAATGTTGTCTGAAATATTCGAGCTTTAACTTTGTGTAACTTTACGCAGATTTTAACTTTTATCATATATTTACTCGTATCAATGGCGTGATTTTTTTTAAATACTTTAATTTTATTAAACTCAATTCTAACATGAAGCTACATGCAACTGTACTTACTGTAATTTCGTCCTGTGTACATATCACACTTATAAAATATCTACTTAGATATGGAGTAATAGTCGTTTGGCGCATTCATTCCTAACAAAATATTAATATGATCTTTAATTCGGTTCACAGTTTAATTGTAAACATGGTGTGCTTTATTTTGAAATTTTCTGCAAACCTATATTTCGAATTGTCATATCAGTGGTGTTCTATAAATCCATATCAACTTGTCTCGATTTATTTAATATAATATTATATTTTTTATGCAGTGTATGTCAACGTATTACTTTTAGACATGAGTGTGTTATAGTTACACAAGTGCAAAGCGAATAAGGTTAATGCTTTTGAAACATAATATTATGTTATCGTAGTTAGAATAAACCAAAATTAACGAGCCATGCGAAAATCGTCGTTATCCATAAATGCGGCAGAGCCAACGGTGATTTATAATTAAGGATTGAAAAATTGATCGGCACACAACCGAAACAATTTGTTTCGAAAATAATAATTGAATTGAATTGAATAATGATTACGTTTGTTGAAAGTTTTGTCACAGATAAGTTATACATAATATAACGTTATTAAAACTAACTACCTACCTACACAATTATTACTGTAATTCGATGCGAGCGAAAGAAAAAAAATCTTTGTCAACTATATAATATTTAATAGTACTGTTGCTATAAACATCATAATTTGTAAGTTTTAATCAACTAACGTTTCGTTTGTATTTAGTACAAATGCATATAATGACGTTACGCATCAATTATATTATCATAATTATTCATATTATATTTTTCACTTTAGTAAATACCAATGTTTTTATTGAATATCTCGTGTTCGAGAATAATTTGTTCGAAATGTCATAGGTTCCATATAAATCAGTGTTTGTGTGCGGTTTTTTTTTTTTTTAGAGTTTATGGCTATATTAATTAATGAAATAAATAATTCCATATATTTATTTAGTATACGGATAATAAATGAAGATTAAAGACTTAAGAAGTGAAAATCATAAATTAAAATGAATATTTTTTAATAAAAAACCCTCTTGTTATATAATTTTAATATTTACAATAAAATTATTATTATTTTCTAATGAATTTGGTTGATAATATTAATTAGTACTTGGATCTTATTACAATTTTATGATGTTGTAAACTTGAACGATAATCGATTTTTTTTCAGAAATTTTGCAACAAGCTTATTTCTGACGCGTAATAATAGAAATATATATATATATATATTATATAGGTTTTAATGTCAAAAATCCAAGCTTCATTGTAATTAACGTATATTCGAGAGGAGAACAACAAACACGTATTCGATATTTGATCAAATTTTTTTAAGCGCCGATACATAATTTATATGTGCAATTTATTTTTTTTGTCAGCATGTGTATTATGGCGGTTAATCGAAAAAAAATCAAGGTTGGAAAGCCTATTCCGTAAGTATGCTAATTTCACCGTTTCTAAACGCCGGTTATAAGGACACACAATTTGTGGTTAGACAATATGTGCGAACAAGATTTTGCATTTTCTAACTCTCTAGTAATTAAATATAACAAAATGTAAGTGACAATTGTTTATCAAATGAACAATGTTCTTTGTAACTATGTACTATTTAATATGATAATTTATAACGTAGTGGCAGTACTATTGGATGAATATAACACAGGTACAAAATGTAAAATCTTATGTTTAAAACCCTAAAACTTAGTTGAGAAATAATTTTTGTAAAATGAAAATCGTTTTAACAAGCTAAACGTATTAATAACCGAAGGTAATTTCACTACGTTTCATTATTTAATACGATTATTTATATCGAATGTTGAATACATTAAACTAGTAAAATACAAGTATTTCACAGATACATAATCGTTTATGAGATTATTTGTTTGAAAAATGTCCTAAAAACATCAACATTTTTAATGTTTATAATCAATCAAAAATAATTTAGAACATAATAATCGTTTTAACAATTTATTCCGATATCAAAAATAAAAAATATTTTGATTATATATTAATCAAAATTAAAAATTATTTTTATACTATAGAAAGAGGTATATTTTATTACCACTATTTATTTAGGAATTCCAAGTTAAATTTTAACTTTCATTTAAAAATGATTTATTCATATATTCAGTGATAGGTCGTCAGATGTGGAATTTAACTGATTTGACAGCCGTCAAAAATAAATTTTATTACTTTTAAGTTAGTTATCAAGACTAAAAATGAAAATAAAATGCACGATACTTGTATACAAATGTGGGATATAAATCGGTTATTTAATACTTAAAATATTTTTATTTTTATTTTTTATTAACTGGACGGAAAATATAGTAAGTACCTAAAATGGAAAGTATAAATAAACCTTGAATTTAAAATGTAAATAGTTTCCAAATTAAAAAAAAGTAAAAAATAAAACACAAAATTAATCTTTAAATTAACAAAACGTTTTATTTACATTTTTGTTTGATAATTTACCTGGCCTAAGTGTGAACAAAATATATTTTCTACAAAATTATTTTTTAATTTTTTGAAAGTTATATATTTGAGGATAAATACATTGTGTAATATTATCTATATCTATTAGCTATTGCTCTAACTCAATCTATTGACGGAATAATTGATTGGTTTTATTGATATTATTTAGTTTTCTTTTTCTGGAAATAATTTATCTGGTGGTATTATTAAAATAATATTTTTGGAGAAAATATTTTTTTTTTATCCCTAATTCGTTCTATATAGTAAATTTCACAGACATTTTTAGATTTTCTAGTAGTTCTCTTTTATTTAAAAAAATACTACCTTATAAAAAAAATAATAAAATATACAAAAAAATTTGTCCATGGTTACTATATTTTATCACTTAAATAATTTATATTATTACATCATTTATATTATTACATCATTAACTTGGATTTTTTTTTTTTTGATAGTTTTAGTTACGTATATTACACTGAGCTTCATTCAAATTCACATTAAACAATAGTTGTACTACCTCATGAGCATATGAGTTTCTAACCTCTAAAATCTTTCCATTTTTTTGAATTTTAAATTAAATACAGATAAAATCATTGAAAATATTATGGATCTCAAAATAAACACTGTTTTAAATTTTGAGTATTTTGGCTTACCAATGGTAATATTCATCTAAATCAAAATTCACTATGGGAATAAATGCTCACCTTTTCTTTGAAAAAATTAATCTGTGCCTGCATAATAATATATCGTAATAAATTGTTTGCAACACTGTCGGTCGTACTAAAATAATTAATAGGGTAATAGTGTAATGGCGTAATTGGGTTTATAGTGAAATATAAAATAAATACATTTTAATTTAATTTGAACTGACTGAAAAATCAGATATTTACTAAATATATCTTGTTTATGGTATATATTCAATTTTTTAATAACATTTTTAGAATCGGCTTCCAAAATACCATAATTTAACTTCTAATCCCACACTACACCGTACTATGCGCTTAATTTTATTTCTATACAATTTACGTTTTAGTTATTAATTTACGAAAATGAACATAATCAATTTTCATCCCATATTTCAGTTAATAATTTCAAATTTGAATTTGTTATTTCAGAACTTTTGGAAGATAATTCTGAAGTATGTAATGATGATATTTCCGATAATGTGTTCAGAGAAAGTGATCATGATCCTGAATTTGACCAAAACGCTGATAAAATTACCGAAAGTATTGATTTACACTTTGATATTTCTGACAATGATGAATCTATACGAAATTTAAAATTTTTTTATCGATTAATAATTAGAAATGATCAGCAGATAAGTTTGTTTCACAAAATACTAGGACCGCTCGTTGTAATATTATTACTCATATTCCCAGATTACGTGGTCCCGTAAAAAAACATGGATGGTACAGCAAATCCTTCGGATATGTGGAATATTATTTTTACTGTTTCTATTGTAAGGGACATTTTTAATTGAAAATATTTAAAAATTGATTGTGACCACAAAAATTCTAAACAACAAAGTTTTACATAAATCATAGAGGACATTGAACTACCATCCCTTATTGGATTATTTTGTTACTCTGCTGTAGTTAATCAAACCATTAAAGGGCAGATCTATTAATAGCTATTGATGATGATAGGTCATGATATATTTCGTTTGGTTATGAGTTAAAAATGTTTTTATTTTTAATTCACTCTTTACGTTTTGACAATCCGGATACTAGAGACAAAAGAGAAGAAGAAAATCGTACTGCTGTTATTTCTGAATGTCTCGACGTATTCATAAATAACTGTAAATTTAATTATTCGTTAAGTTTATAGATGAAATGCTTGTTAGCTTACGTGATAGGTGCAAATTTACCTGCACAATACGGGTTAAAATGGATGTAATTAACCGATTTCCGAACTCGTTATTTATATAATGCGCATATTTGTGCTGGTAAAAATACCGATGGACATACACTTGATCTGGCCAGAAGATAGTTTTCAAAATCTACTCGGGCAGTTTTTAGATTGTTTAAACCGATACGAGTGACAAACCGAAATATTACTGCTGATAATTGATTTGATATTATAGGATTAGTAGAGCTTATAAAAACAAAAGGGTTATCGTATTTTGGCATACAAAAAAAAAATAAAAATAAAAATAAAAATAAAATACCATCAGCATTATTGTTAAAAATAAAAAAATAAATAAAAATTATAGTAGGTTCTACAGTATACGGATTTACTAAAGATTTAACTCTTATGTGGCACTTAACTAAACCAAGTAAATCAATTAAGTTAACTTTTTCTATGCATCGTCAAAAATAATTTGATGAAGATGTACAAAAGCCAAGAACAATAATTTTTATAATAGAACTAAAGGAGTTGGAGATGCATTATATGAGAAATGCTCGTCGTTGTACATTGGCAATATTTTATCGTCTTTTAGAAATCTTTAGTGTTAATTAATTTGTCTTATACGACACATACAAAAATAATGAAATGTTTTCAAGATCCGATTATATGAGCTATAATTGAGCTTATTGAGCTTTAAAACCACAAATTTAGAAAGAAGATATAAAAATAGTTGTATTTCGCGTGAATTAATATTTAGTATAAAAAGGTTCTAGGTGTGAGCAAAACTCTTAAAGAGACACTGTTATGCAAAGGTAAATTGGAAAAACGAAAATCTTGTCGGATATACCCATCTAAAAAATAAAAAGGAAAACATCTTTTTAATGCTACCTTTGCGGTGACGAAATATGTTTACAGTGCTGTAAAAAAATATGTTCGAAACGCACGGGGAATTAAAAAATGAAATTCCATATTCGAAGTTTTTTATATTTATTTTTGTTTTTAAAGATTACCCATTTTTTTTTTTATGGTAAAATAATTGTTTTACAGTATTAAAATAACTGGGGTTATGTCTTCCGTTATTTTTACCTAAAAAATTATATATAGGTATATATATACATATTGTTTTTTTTTTTTGTAATTTAGCTTAACGTAATTGAATGAAATTCCATATTCTAAGTTTTTATATTTATTTTTGTTTACAGAGGTTTATAATTTTGTTTTTGTAGTGAAATAATTTTGTTTTTTATACAATAATAAAATAAAACATTCTAAATAGAGTTTTGCCTTACATTATTTTTGTCTAAAAATAATGTTTTAGTTTAATTTTTTTAAATTTAGTTTCATATTATATCAACTATTTAACCTTATAAACTGATTTTAAAAATTCCTAGAATAAAATAAAGTGGTATCAAATAGTTGAGTTTTGACCATTTCGTACATACAAAACTATAATTGAAATAATGACTTTTGTATAAAAGAGAAGGTTCGAAATGATTGTTCATAATACATTTTGTAATAATATGTATGCATTAAATTATTTAAATACTTTATGTAAAACTGTAGAAAAGTCGTTATCAAATGTGTACTAGTAATAGTCACAGTTAGTTACTTTTGAATTCACCAATACATCAGTGTTTAAAGAATCATCATTCATTAAATTGAAATTATCGTCAGCCTCACAATTCGATGGTACCCATGGTTTCATTAAATTCATTTTTGAGTGCATTCGAAATGTTGTCCGAATCGCTCGAGCTGTAACTCTGTGTAACTTTACGAAAATTTAAACTTTTATCATATAGGTACATATATATAAATAAAAAAAAAAAAAATTCAAAAAGAACCAATTTTTTTTTTGCTCGGCGTAATTAAAATTATGCCAGCGCAATTTAGTAGGGGTACTGTTCTACACCGCTGCTTTCAACAAATGATGCCCCTGACTTATATAGCATGTATCCTTAATTTTATGTTATGTTGAGTGCTTATACTAGGATACTAGGCGTTAAATTAAAAATTAAAAATACTTACAGATTATAATACATACTCGTTGTCTAAAAATTTAAAAGTGTTCTTAATTATATTGTAATACAAACGACCGGTAAGCAAGTATTTATATCCTATCCGTTTTTGTTGTACGTATAACATTGCAAATAGAATTAATTGTCTGTAATTAGTCCGTCAAAAAACGGCGGTCTAGATTCTTGTCTTGTTTCTTTTACATTTTTCTAAACTTTCCATTCACGATTTTAACTCCAATACATGTGTCAATATTTCTGGGGCCGTTCGTCAGATATTACACTCGTGTATGGGTTAGATTGTATAGAGCAGTGTTGTTAAAATATCTAATGAATTATTTAATTTGTATTAATTATATTTTTTGAGGGATGGGTTTGGATTGTAATTGTTTTGTCATTATACACGTTTCCATAGAAGCTGCCACCGAGTTGTTGAAAAGTTGCATAGCCAATTAAAGGGGTAATGGATAATTGAGATGGTCAGTGATTATCAATAATGTTCTACTTGTACTACGATTTTTATCTACTTCATAGACATTTCATAGAAACACGTTTGTTTTCCATCAAATATAAAATTATTTCTAAATTTTGTCCAGAGATGAGGCACGTCAAAAATAGAATATACACATTTTCCTTGGATATCGATGGTAAGATTTACCTTTTGATATTTTAAAATTTGTAGTAAAAATTGTAAGATAATTTAGTATCTATCTTTATGTACATACATTACATATCTCGAGCGAATGAAATTAAGACAGCTTTTTAAATTTAAATATGGCTAAATTTAGCCACCGCTGAAACTGCTAACCGAAATTTATGACTCACCACCATATTATTCATACCACTATTATTCTACGACAATTTTACATAGTTATTAAAATGTGCCTAGTCGTGCCATAAGTTCTGTTCCTATTTAATATTTATCAGTTGTTCTATAAATATTTTACGATAACGCAAATTATTTTGTTTTTCAATATAATTGTCAGTGTCATTTCTACTATTTCTGGTTAGTATGATTATTCACATCACGTATTAAACGTGGAATAGGGTATTAAAGAAAATCGTATTGCTGTTATTGCGTTATTTACGTGTAATAAAACCCCATCGGAGATTTTTACCTTATTAAAACCGCTGAAAATAATGAAGCAATTTGTTTATCGAACTATTAAACGGTTCAATGAGTTGAATAATATAGATGACAAGCCAAGAAGTGGACGTTCCCGTAAGACAAGAAGAGTACAGCAGTCAAAGCTGTGGCACAGAGAATTTGCAGAAATCCACTCCGCGAGCAAAAAATCATTGCTAGAGAAATGAAAATTCCACCTAGAACCAGATCGTTTGAAGAAGTATATAAATGCGAACGGCGGACATTTTGGATAGTATCTTTTAGTGATTAAATTAATAAAGAATAAATATCATCAGATTTTTTATATTTGTTTTGTTTTATTTATTAAATATACACCTTTGTATAAGGGACAGAACTTATGGCACGACTATGTATAAAAATTATTTTAAATTTAAAATAATTTAATGTATAAAACCTATACACCTATTAATATATACATATATAATTATTAGTTAAAATTGTTATTTATTTAGATTATAAATAAAAGGTCATAAAAAGTTATAAACAAATATTAAATTGAACAGAATAAATATTATAAAATAATTTAAGTACAGTGGTAAAAGGTAATCTATCAGATTGTTTCGAATCAGAATCGGATTTTTTGGTATGGGTTATAATAATAATTTGTGAAGTTTTACCTAATATGGTTATTAAAAAAGAACTATAGTATTAAAAACGGTTGAAAAGAACTGCAAAAAAATTTGTACCAGTTAGTGGAATTTGATCTCGGATCATTGACGTTCGAGAAAAGGGACACTGACCACTGGACTACATGACGTATAATACTGCGAACTGTGCTCTACAGCTCCCACGCTACTAGTTTTCTGGCTTCCGTTTATCGTTTTTAGGCTTTACCATATTTTAAAATTACCTGGGCTATCTATATATATATTTAATCAATGCTAATATCATTATAACATCGCAATGAGTACTTAAATTTCGATTTTGAAAAAATATTCGAATGTATCATAACGTTTACGAGGGTATGATAGAAGCATTTTAAAAACTTTTATATTTAATTAGATAATTTTGTTTAAAACAATGAAATTGTTTTAAACTTTAAATAATTTTAACTATAGTATAAAATATTATAACTTATCTATATACGTTTTTGAAATTTTTTTCGGAGTATGCATCGTACCGGACTGTTGGAATTAGTATAAATAAAAAAGTTTACTTATAAATGTATTTAAAAACAAGGATCGCTAATGGACATGAGTTTATAATAATTTCAATTTAATGTGTTGTTAACATTTAAATGTATCGATTTACTTTGTTGTACAATTAACTTGTCAGATTATCTTGTTAAAAAAAAAATCCACGAGTAGAAGTTAATAACTAGGTATAATTAACATAATAACGTAATTAATACATTTTGGATCAAATTTTTTATTATAAATACACAGAAAAAAACGTAATATATTTTTTAGTATTTAATTAATTATTTAAAGTATTATTATTTGTCTATTATTATTAACTCTACATCTGTTATTGTAAAAAAAAAAAAAAATGAATTATATAATGCAAAAAATCCACGGATAAAAATTTTAAATTTGTTATTTACGTATTCAAGTAAACTTATGTCAGTTTGACCTTTTAACATTAACTAATTCTTAACCGTTCGCTATTAAATAAACTTAAAACTTGGGACTGTTATATTATACTGTAACTTAAATCTCATAAATTATGTATTTAAACTACTATTATTCATATTTCAAAAACTATATGTTGCCATATTGAGCGCAAATTGAAATTTAGTGTATAATTACGTAAATGTGATAAAAAAATTCATAATTTTTGTGATTTGGGATTATAATAATTTATAACTCATCACTATTCAAAAATGTTTTTATTAACTTAACATTAGATAGCTTATTTTACCTAAGTTTGCTTTTACTCGGTCAAAAGTAACAGCGATACAAATAATGATATTTCTTTTAATTTTTTTTGATAATTGAATATTATGATAGTTATCACATTTACATATCTTATCAAGATATCTAATTTCCCTAGAATCATAGAAGGTGGGTACTGATATTACATCAAAAATTTTCTATGAATGGTACATATAACAATTATTAATTTATTATATTTTCAAATAAGATACGGGATGAATAATTTAAAAATAATCACTTGTTTTTGGATTTAAAATTACATTTTAATGATTTAATATTTCCCTTGATTCTATATAATCGTATCGTTTACATAAATTTTAATTTGAAACGTCAAAAATAGCATCTTACTTTTGAAATTAACACATGGTGTTATTCAAAAAGTAGTTTTGTTAAAATAACAACGTTAGGTATATTATTTTATTTTTAAGGTATATTATGGTAGTTAACGTTACGTTACTATATAATGCTCTATAGCAGTTATAGTTTATGCCATAACTAAATTGTAAAAGTCAATGCTATTTAATAAAATAAATAATGACTGCAATCAAGTAAATATCAATGGGAATCATTAAGGCAGCACATATATTGCTGCCTTAATGATTCCCATTGATATTTACTCGATCGCAGTCATTATTAACTTAATTTATATATATAACTATAACTTTGCAAATTTAGAAAAACTAAGTTTGTTGACACAAAAGTACTATACGAACTCTTGTATACTTTCTCAGACGCAGCTGTTTTTCTCCGGTGCAAAGTTTTTAAATCAAAACGTTCTAGCTGTTAAAAATCATATTTTATTGATTTTTTTTCTTTTACTTTTGCAAATAAACTGCCTGATCTATGAGCTTCAGATACTTTCTTTGAAATGTATTCTTTTTGCCAAAATTTAGTTAAAATAAGGAATTTATATTGTGAAATATTAAATGAAAACTTGCAATCTGTATATGTTATTTTTCTGGTTACGTTTAAAATATGTTTTTTATTGATTTCCAACGAACATTTTCATGCTATATTAATAATACGAAAAGAATATCGTGCATTATTTTGCATTATTGAAACTGATGAAACATAAACTATAAATGATTTTTAATTGTTAAACAAAATATTTTTTAAATGATCATTATTAATTTTTTGTATTAAAATTATGGACCTAATGTATAAAGAAATATCATATAAATTACGTCCTTCAGCGACTATAGTTATTATTTTTTGGAATTAATTTCGTAAGTATTTCATGGAATGAGTGAAATTCATTTTAATATATTTAACTTCCAATAAATTTATTTTATTTTAAACGTTTTATAAATATCGCAATAATTATTTTGATTACGTGAGCTGTAACTATACATAAAAAAAAATAAGTTAGATAAGCCACTCTAAAGGGCGCTAAATTTCCAGTTTCTAAACATTTTTTAATAATGAACTATATTTCAATATAAGATTTTTTAACCTATTGCATACTTATGCGTAGAAAACAAAATTAATAATTTCTATCTCCTTAGTTAGGAACAATAATTGTATTCCTAATTCTTTTTTGTGTATTATTTATCAATGCTTATTTGTTGGAAAAAATGAATATAAAACTCTTTTACTTTGGAAAGAAAATGTATATGTACATTCTTATAAATTAGGCTCCTTAAGACTTTATTTCTGATCAAACTGCTTTTTGTCGTCTTTCGGACTTACAGTGATTGTCTTAGCGTATTACATTTTTTTACCATTGGACTAATGTAGTCTAAAATACTGTTCAATCACTGGTTATATATTAAAAAAAAGGAAACAGTAATTGTATTCCGAAGATATACCAAAGAAACGCACACCGGTAGAATATATTTTTCGATAGTTTGTCATATTTCATCGCTTTACTCCGCTCACCGAAATTGGATCATTCCAAGTGGTGGTGGTGAGGGAAAAAGTGGACTACGATACTTTTGATGTCATTCAGTTAAGCGAAATAAGTTGATAACGATAACGGGGTAACTGAGAGGTAATCCACAAATGTAGATTGAAATGTAAAGACTTTCGAGAGTGGAATCTTTGGTTGATCACTTTCGGGGATATCCCCCAGAGAAGAAATGTTTCCACAAAAACCGTTTCAGTTGATTTTGACGATTTTTCGTCTTTTCGTTGGGTACCTCGCAAAAATAGGCTACCGTTATCGCAATAAACTCATTATTGAGGCGTGAATTTATACATTGTGTCTCGTAAAATAAACTTTTTTAAATATTAATTTTTATATACGCATGTTAAGTCCAAAGAAAAACACGTTAAAATTAATTAAATGTTATCGGTCAATAGTATATATAAAACTAATTTAAAATAATCAAATCAATGATTACTATTTTAGAACAAATTTCGTACACCGATAATGAAGAAAGGCATTGGGTTGCTTAAAAATGGTAATCAACAATATTAATAAGCGTAAAACAAAATTTTCGTTTTTACATTTTTAAAAGTCAATACAATTGAATTTTATTGCTATGTAGCTGCATAGTATCCGGATTATCATGGATTAAAATTTTACCTCCGGGTGCCGATACTATAATATTAATAATGATCATCAACAAATTTCGTTTGCATAATTTATATTTTATGGTTAGTACAAAATATACATCTAAGTATATGATATAGATACAATTATTTATTTCGTTTTGAACTCGATATTTTTTCGATATATATTTCTATTAAATTTGATCGTCCATCCGAATTTTCCCTATGAAAAGTGAATGCAAAATTATTTTAAAATCCTATTTTTACGCATTATCAAAACATTCATCTCCGGGAGTCTTTGTGCGATGAGAATAAGTGTTTGTATACATATACACGGTACAGACGAAAAACATGGCATAAAATAACGAGCGAAAACCCTACGAAAACACATAAATCGGACCACTGTCTGAGTAATATATATATTATACGAATTTATATATAGCTTTATATTTATATACAGAGTGATTCATGCATTAGACGTTATATAATACAAATATGTATTCAATAGGGGGAATGTATTAAAATACAGAATGAACTATAGTGAAATGGCTTTTTTTTTTTTAGATTTTTGAATTTATTCAACGATATGTACCTAACAAACTCGTACGTATTTTACTACTTTAAATTCGTTTTAATTTAGCTAAACACTATACTACATGTTAAACCAACCTATTTTTTATTTTACCGATAAAATAATGTATAATATAATATATAATTTTACACTTGTCGGGCAATAGAAAACAATAACAATAAATAACAATGACGATTATTTTAAAACTATTTGTTATCATAATTTTAATGTCATCACACCAGATTTAAGCAGTACTTATATTATAAAATAATGATTAAATTTTTAAATATAAAAACACTAAATAAGAATGATGAAGGTATAATAAACAAAACTATTAATACATATCTAAATAATGATTTTTTTTTTGCATTTGGAGATTGGTTAGTGGGGGTTTTTTTTTTGTTACTTTCAACATGGGTTATCGGTTCCGTTAAAATTTAATAACCCCAAATATAATTTTGGATTACCGGATACCGATAATCGCTCCTTAGATTTAAAAATGAAAACCAGAAATCGGTTTTAAACCTTGATCACAATAATCTAATTATAGATGACATAGTATAAATGAAATTTATATTAGTAAAAAAAAATGTGTAATTGTGAAAAATAAAACAATTTAATTGGCTATATGAACTATATGAAGAAATGTAAAAATTATTTATAATAAATATTTGTAGTTTCTTTGAAATTCATAATAATAATATTTATTATACACATAACATAATGTCGATAAATTTTAATTATTTTTGTTCATTCATAATTCTGTATAGAATTCGTGTTACTGCATTGAGGTCAATGCATACTATATGCAAATTTTTTATTACTTGCATAATAAATATAATTATAAAACATTTATTAACTCCGTACATTATTGCATAAATAATAGTTTAACTTAAAGCCTATTGTTATAATATATTAATGTTTAATATTGTACAACATACTATACGGCTTAATGATTATTATTCATCAAAAAATAATAAGTTACAAATATTAATAATATTTAATAAGTATAGTACCTACTCGTAATATGAGAAATAATAAGGTATACCTAATTATTTCACTCACGAGACCAATTTTGTTAAATTGCCCATATTCAATACGCCGGCCGTTCAGTTACAATAAATTTGGTTGTTCTGAATTATTGAAAATTATTAATAATCACAAGACCACACTAATAGAACATAAAAACAAAATAAATTAGTTTACATTCCAATAAACTTTTATGAATATAAACAGTTTATTATATATTTTATAAATCACATTTGCAGAGCTTATACCTAAAATATATAAAGGTAGTATTCAAATCGATAGATTTCCTTATGGTATATTTGAAAATTTGAATTTAATTTTTATTGGCGTGTTATTTTATCGTTATGTAAAACACGTTATGCTCGGGTAAAAATTAAGCAATGCGAGTTGGATTTCCTATTTTGTCAACGTGTTCATCACAAACACTTTAGGGGTAAAGGACTGCAGTCTTCTAGAAAGTGAAGTGCGTGGGCCACCTTTGGTGAAATATTTGCTCACTTGCACAAATTTCACTCAGAAAAAGTTATACGTAAAGGGTGACACGAACAAAATATCTTATACGTTCAAAGTTTCCCACACAAAAACTGTTGCACTGACAAGTAGTCTCACTCAAAACTAGTTGAATTTACCAGAGGTTGCACCCGATAGATGTTGCACTCAAGTTAGTGTAACATAAATTGCATAATATGTATCTCGTCAGCAGTCATTATGCGAAATAATACTATACATACTACGTACTACTGGTGACATTGAGACCAATTTCAGTGGTGGTAACCGATATAAAATGCCTTAATATATAATCGTTTAATCCACGTTTATTATGGAAAAGAATTAGAATTTTCATATAGAAAATGATAACGCAGAATAATATAACGACAAAAAATAATAAAGAATATATTTAGTTATTTAAAATTTATATAATTATTTCACCACGGACTTAAATTGTCAGGTTATATTTATTAAATATTCTGTACACGATAAAGAATAAACCTATCACGATTCCGTATATACTAGGATTATACTACTACAGGACAACCTTTTTAAATTTTGGATTTTTTATAACAACTTTATATTACGATTTTAATATAACAATTAATTAATAAATGTAAAAGTTTTCTAATAAATGTATGTTTACAGTCGGCGGGTACATTTATTGATCTCATAGATATTTTCAATTATCCGAAATCCCATTATATCATTTACATAATATCTAAACAATAATAATATAATATCAACGCAACGATGTAAATGAAGAAGAGGGTAAGAGTTTAAATAAATATACAAGGATTTATTATATTTATACTCATATGTTGCCTCGTTTAACACTTAATGTTATGCAAATAGTTTGGTACTCAGATTAATTATATATACCGACTAATATCTACAATGACAATTAAAAGTACAATATTATAATAAAAATGTATTATTAACAGTTCATTACAGTTCAAATATGACGCCACTGTTTTCACTTTTGTTATCACTTTTCAAAATTATTTTAAGGTGATAAATAGGCAACCACTAGTGAAAACGATCGCCACAGTGTCTCTGACCAATTTTACGGGTTTCCCGTGTTCTCGTTCAAAGTGTTTGCCAAGACACGACTATACTGGCTGAACAGTCACTGCACCGAAGGTAGGAACGTTTCAATTATACACTATCAGCTATTATATTTATGTTAAATATTAATCGCTATAAATGATATTAGTATAATCAATCTACGGTACGACAGTTTTACGTACAATTACATTGTATGGTTTTATGGTGCGTATATTGTATATAATAATTTCAATGAAAATATCTGTCATACTATTTTTACCTCCTGTAACGGCTCTCATCAAAATAGCAACGTAAATACGTCTGAAAACTATACAACAACCGAGTAATGCGACGAAATATCAATCGTTTTTAATTAAAATACGTAGTGTATATTATTTTATAAGCTACTGATGGACATGTACGTACACGGAACAATGTCAATACGCCGAGGAATAATGTCCACGACTCTATATATCGAGTCAACACGTAAATAATAATAATAATAATAATAATAACAATAATAACAATAATAATAATAAAAATATCAAAACACACACGCGTACGGTTTGAAAATCTTTTTGTTTATTCAGAATAAATATATTACAATGCTGGAATCCTCCCGGGATACACACCTCAGCAAGTCGGCCGGATATTTTCCCTCTTGCCGAATCTGAAACTCCCGGTTCCTCTTTGTTGTCCGATAAAATTTGTGTCTCTGCCCATTAGCGGGCACTCGGCACTCCCGCCGGCTTCTACCGTATAACTGTATGCATACGAGAATATTATATATACAGGGTAGTGGTGTTACGAACTGTTCGATTTTCGAACCGAACTAAACACAAAATAGTTCAGTTCAAATATCGAACCTAGGAAAAAATATTTGAAACTAATTTGTCGAAAAACGATAAAAAGAAATGGAAAAATGTGGAATCCTTCTTTACTTAGACTTAAAATTATGTTTAAGAGGCACCTATTTAATACATTTTTATGCAAATATACATTATTAATAAATATGGTAATTTATATTATTGTATTGTTTTTTTTTTTTTTTTGTATGAAGTTCGGTTCGGGTTAGATATTTTAATTGAATAGTTCGGTTCGGTTCGGGTTCGAATAAAAAAATTGGAAGTTCGGTTCGGTTCGGGTTCGTTAAAATTTTAAAAAGTTCGGTTCGGGTTCGGTTCGACCTCAAAAATCTGGGTTCGTAACATCACTAATACAGGGTAGTTCTAAAATGAATAATAGCGAAAATCGTACCCAAACTCAGTGGGGGGATAACACAATGACAAATGTTGAAATTTTCTTTTCTACCTTTCAGACCCAAGTTTATCATTTTGTATTCAGCAATATTTTAGCATATTTTTTTAAAATAAATAAATGTTCTCCTATCTCATCATTTTTGCTCATTTTTTTAGCCATTTTTTTTTTCTCTCTTGATTTAACGCTCAGTGTCGCCTGATGTCGCCATGACGAAAAATGCGATGTGACATATCGTTTCATATGCGAAATTGAATTCTTTATACGTGTATTGCCGTGTTTAGAGAATAAATGTAACAGTCGTTCACGTTCGTCGTGGCGACACGCCGAGCGTGTGAAAACTTCGTGACGAAAAACGACGTGAAGTATCGATCGGTCCGGGGAATCCTATATCGGAAATATCGCGTGTCCGTTGTTACGTTTTATCTCGAAATTCGAATTTGCGATTCGAAAACTCGGTTTTTGAAACGCACAATCGACGAAATCCGTCACGTATACGACATTCCCCGGTATCACATATATTATTTTAGGAAACACCCTGTACAGCGTGCAGTGTTATACGGACCGGGGCACGTATACCTACCCCAGGACCCACCGAATAGATAACGGAGTACGCCGACCGACATATCACATTCGCGACTGTGTGTTTACCTGTATATATATGGCGTATTCGCGATAGTGGGCCGAGTGCCAGGGTGCCAGGGGGGGGGGAGGCGATCGCGCGTTGTGGAATCCGCAGCCAAAAGACCGATTCCAGAACTCCGGGTGACTGACTCGGAAAGGGCGCGCACGACCGCAGTATTTCAAAACATTCACACCGCCGGATACGGCCCAAAGTTGTCGGCGAGCGATACGAGACGACGACGTGCCCCGGACATGATAATATTATACCCGTTATTGTTACCGTGGAGGAGGGGGGGGGGCTCGGCCATAGGTTTAAAATTGAGCGTCGAAGAAAACGTTAATTTACAGTATGTATATGGTCTGATAGTGTTCAAAATGACGGGAAATTTCCGAGAAAATTTGGAAAAATACTTGAAAAAAAAACCGGTTTTTTCCATGGATTCGTGAAAAATTGGAAAAATTGAAAAAAAAGTTCCAAATACAGTAGATAATAATTGATAAAAAATAAAGAAAACATAAAAATGAGAAGCATAGAGGCATATTATGTACCTCCATGATGAAAAGTGATAACGTAATAATATTATGTTATCACATATTATGTAGGTATGTAACACGATTTAAGATATGGTTGCCAATTGCCCAACCATCAGTCATAATGTGACCAACGAAGTTAATCTATAATCTAACATATGATTTACATAAGACCAGCGTTCCAAGCGGCTTAAATAATAACTTTCATTATCACAGTATATTTTTCTGACATTAATATCATTATTATTTTGAACAACAAAACAATTTTCATTTTTAACTGCCGTAAACTCGTGACTTGTGCGTATTACAAATTATTACAAATAATTATTTTACAAATCACAAATTATAGTGATATGTTTTTGCTTAAAACAT
>JAIPRL010006065.1:6902-29112 GCA_025469235.1 Pemphigus obesinymphae | reverse complement strand
GTGAAAAAGATGCGGGAGATAGAGTTAAGTGGAAGTGTAGGACCAGGGTGGCCGACCCCAAATAGTTGGGAGAGAAGGCGAAGGAGAAGAAGAAGATATAATATATATATATATATATATACTCGTATATGATATATAATTTAAATTTATTTAGATTCGAATATTATTTATATATTTATATTTATACATATATATTCGATAACCAAACCATGTTTAATTGTTATTTTCATTGTATATATTTTTATTTGGTCTTGTCAATTTACTGATAAAGTTTTGGTAAAACATTTGCTCAAGTCTTTCAAATCCAAAAATTTTAGTTTAGGAAGCCATTATCTCATATTTTTACCATACATAAAATCTCTGCTTAGGTAAATAATATATCATTGATCATTTGGTACTCTGTATTGTGTGTATAAATATTCAAAAATCCAATGATTATTATTGATGTAGGTACTAAATTAATATCATTGAAACATTGCAATATAATATATTGAAATTTCAATTTACTAGGTTTTAATATATCGCAGAACAAATTTGTATTGTTTATATCACGTTTTTTTTTTCATGATAAATTATTTATTTCACTAAAATGATTGAATTAAAAATTATTAATATTTAATATTAATTATAAATTATAACCTATAAATTAATTAAAAGTAAAATTACAGTAATGAATAATTTAAAATATATTCAAAATTCATTAATTTAATAAATTCAATAGCAACTCTTATAAAAATAAAAATAAACATAAATTATATTTATTTTATGAATAATTAATATTCTTAATAATAATAATGATGAGGCGGTGCACAGTAGTATGAATCACGTTATTAGCTGGCCAAAAGTACTATTTCTAAAAGTTAATTTTTTTTTTTTATTAAATGTTAATTGTTACAACATTTTGAGGCCTAATATATAATTTAAAGTTAAATACGTTGTATAAAGCTGTTTGATTAAAACACTTATATGTATTTACTCAATATTTCGAGTTTATAAACAATATCAATTTTTTTTTCATTCACAAACATTGACATTTTTTATTTTTATTTCATAATTTACATAATGATAAGTACTTTGAATATATTTTGTATATATAAACATTTATTAGTTTATTTTTATTAAAATTAAACAATTATTATGAAAAATGTAGTTATTTCAGTAGCGGCTTTTCAGGTTTTATTAGATGGGGCAAAATTTTTTACCGGCCCTTTTACGAACAAGACAAATTTTTATTCCTCCTATAGTTTTTGCTATTTATCTTTCTCATGTTGAAAATGTTGGTCACTAGATACAAGTTCTATTTGTTTGATTTATTTATGTGTATAATGTATATTGTATGTTTTTATATTATGTTAATTTCGATTTTTGATTTTTAATATTTCGTAACACAATGGTTAGTCAAATAGCCCACTAAAATTAGACAGAAAATAAGAATCAGCTCTGTATTAAGCTACATTTTGTCACACACATTTATTATGCCGTTATGACCATTAGGTATATAAGAAATTCCTATCGACAAGCCTCTTGCGTCAGAGGTTATTCGAGGTCAATGGTTACTAAAATGACCTTTAAGTAAATGTTTCGCTTTATATTGGTCGCACGACAAAAAGTTTCAAATAAAATTAATACAAGAGATAATTATCTCTAAAAAAAAGTAAAATACATTTTTGGTATACTAGTGACCGTTTTTACGTAAAAAGACTTGACAAATGTTATTTCAAAAAAAAAAAAAAAAAAATAGAATTTTTGTTTATATCTCGCTTTTTATTTATCGTATAACAAAAAATTTAAGATAATAATTATAGAGGAAGGGAATTAAAAACTAATTACTTATCTTTCACTTTTTTTTCTAACATCTTCTCCAAAATAACATATAATCATCTAGAGCTATGCATTTAAGTGACTATAATATGATTTCTACTATCTTCTTACCTATTATTAATACACAATATACTACATAATATTTTATTATATGCAGTAGTGTATTGGAGGGTATACAGCGTTTACCAAATACGCTATTTTTATCCATGGCGTATAGCTTATGAGAAATTGATGATTCTGTTTAAAGGAATCATTTAAAAATAATTTTACAATTTAATTGTATACTTATTTGAATAGTTGTAATATTTATATAAATTTCATGTTATTTTCGGTAAGTTTTCATTATACTTAAGAAAACAACTGGAAAAATTGAAAAACGACCAACTAGAATGTATTTTCTTTCAAATAATCTCTTTATCCTAAAATTCTTAGGTACTCGACTCCTTTTATCCAAAAAGTTGCTCTCAGAAAAAAAAAACGTAATTGGAAAATTAATAGTTTTATTGCTCTGCTTAGAATATAAAAAAGTTATAAAGAAAGTCTGAAAGTTGTAATTTTGAAATATAGATTAAATGATATTCGAGTGAACCAAGAAAATTTTTTTTTGTCCTAAATTGTTTTTAGAATGACGTATATTCCCAAATATTTTTACCAATTCATCATTGATTATATGGTATTCCAATTATAAATTATTGAACAAAATAACATTTAGCATTTAGCCCGTCGAGGCATCTCAAAACAATAAAATATTCAACTGGGTCGAGGTTTTTAATTCTAATATTTTGAGATTCCCGGGCTAGGTTAGGCTCCAGACCGGCTCAAGTATTTTTTTAAAATTAAAATCCCGACCCGGCCTGAAAATATTTCAATTTTAAATAGCACTATTCAACCCGAGTCTGTTAAATATTTTTAGGCCGGTTTGGTCAAAAATACGAACAGTTTTTAGTACCTATACTAATTAACCTGCAAGAATTCAAAATTTTTGATTTAGCCCGAACTAGTGATCTTTTTCTTATGCATGATCTTATACATGATTAACTATAAAAATAAATTTAAGCTAAGTCTAGTCCAAAATCAGTATGGACTGAGGCAATTGAGGGCAAGGCCGGCTAGTCTGGTCCTTACAGGTCCATAAAGTACCTATAAACATACTATTATTATACATTTTTTTATAGGAAGATAAAGTCGGACCGGTCGACATTCCCAACGATCAGCCCAGAAAGCATTTAAAAATTAGGTGGGGGCAAATTCCCCCTTTGCCACCCCCAAATTACGCCACTAAGTTATTTATTAAAATGTTCTAGTGTTGAAGAGCATAATTAGAAATTACGGAATTTTAACCAATTTTGTATACATATACTCTGTAAATAATGTTAGCTATTAAAAAAAAAAAAATTTGTATCAAATTGCATATGTAATGTATACAAGTTATTTGTGGCCAAAAAAACGTATTACTGTAAAAACTTCAGTTTCAGTGCTTTGTCGAATTTATTGGCATATGTACCTAATAAAACTAAATTCCTCATCAGTGCTATACATGTAATAAAAACTACAATTTACATTGGTACTTATTAGATATACAATTTTATATCATAATATTTATATATTATAATTTTAAAAAAAATTGTATATATCTATTAGAATATCGCTTATTATTTATAGAGCAATTTTTTTAAAATATTTTTTTCAAGTCTCACTCCCTAAATTAGTGTGTATACATATAAAAATGAACTAAAAATTGTTTTGGGTCAATCAGATAAGGTTAACTCATGCCGACTTGATTTTGAATTTTGAGTATGTTAATATACTTAATATTTATGGAAACGTTTACAAATTTTGTAAATACCTCGTAAACGGATAGAAATATGGAAATTAATTATATTACGTATTTTAAGGACTTTATAATTTCTTTTAAATTTTATCCTAATATATTTCTTTATATCTCCAACCGTTTACACGATATTTTTACTTTAGTGTATAAAAGTACAATTTTCTCAAAATTGTCAATGTTTCTTAACACAATACTTATCATTATTTGTAATATAAATCAGAAGTATCTTAACAAAAAAATCCTGATAAAATTACTTGTTTCAATTCTATAAACTAATAGTACTAATATATATATAAAAATAAAATTATAATTAACACTAATTTAAAAAAAAATGTTTTCAACGTTTTCTTTTTACAGATTTTTTGCAATAATATTAGTATTAACTATTTTGATGATTATTGTCTCATAACAGAAAAAGTGTGTATTTCCTTTTATTCGTGGTATTATATGCCTGTAAGTGTCCATAAGGTCTTATGACACGATGCGGATGTTATACGATTTGCAACTCTTCCAATAGGTAACGGTTAACAAAATTAGTATTTTAATTCATACTGAGAATATCATTTATTGCAGGTAAACTATTTTAAGAAGCAATAGAATGTAAAAATAATGATTATAAAATAATAGGTACATATGTCAATAAATTCAATAATGTACTGAAATTGAGTTCTTTTACAGTAATACGTATTTTTTGGATACAAATAATTTGTATACATTTACATATGCAATTTGACACAAATTTTCTTTTTATTTTAATAGCTTACTATATTATCTACAGAGTATATATATTTAAAATTGGGTAAAATGTAGTGACTTTTAATGACGATTTTCAAAACTAGAAAATGTTAATAAACCATTAAATTTTTCATAACAATTTTATAACTTTAATGAAAAAAAAAAAATTTTGAAATGTACAAAATATATTAAAAGTACTTATCATTATATTAATTAAAAATAAAAATATAAGATTTCAATGTTTGGGAGTGAGAAAAATAAAAAAAATTATATAGTTTATAAACTCGAAATATTGAGTAAATACATATAGGTGCTTTATTCAAACAGTTTTATACAATGTATATACAAAATATTTAACATGAAATTATATATTAAGCCTCAAAATGTTGTAATAATTAAAATTTAATAATAAAAAAAATAAAAAAATAAACTTAAATTTTTTGGCCAAATTTACTTGGTATTGTATTTATAAAATTTTGTGATTTAACCTCTATATTATATTAAATATAAAAAAAAGAAACCGAAATTCGGGGTATGTTATTATAACCTGTTCTCGGTAAGAAAAGTATATTTCCAACAAGAACAAAACTTCAAGTATATAAAATGTATGTATCCATCGGTTTTCATATGATTCAGTTCACTCCATACTATATTATAAATAACAGGACTCCACCAATTTAACTTCTATTTAAGACTATATTTGGAGAAGCTCTAATATTATCATATTTCGCAAAACATCAAAACATTTAAAAGAGAGGAATGACCTTATTTCAGCTTAGATTGAAAACCAATAAAAATACTATATTTAAAATAAATTTTATCTTCTAATGAAATAACGTTTATATATACTCGTTGTATGTGCTCTTCGAAATAGTTAAAATAGTGCAAAATGTGTATTATAGTTTCTCCTAGCCTCCATAATACATAAATAAAATATGGGATTATCCACCTAATGTATTTCATTTTCCACATTAGTAAGGTATGATCAAATTTTAGTAATTATATGTTAATAATAATATTAACATTATTAATATAAAGTATGGTTTATTTTGTTTCAGATTATGGCAAAGCCTTCTATATACAATTATATTTTAATCCTGGTATGTTTCTTAATAAATATTAAATATAATTTCAAGAAATTAAATGGACTCATGTTGATTTTAATTCGCACGCGGTAAACATTTATACCAGTTTTACTTTTCTGTTGTTAAATTTACTCAAATTTGAATATGAATTGTCGAATTTTTGTTCATATTCAGTTAAAAAAACCTTGTTAATTTACCGTAATTTACCCAATAATATGTAACGTTTAACATTATGTTATATTTTAATGTTCATATAGCATATTATATTTTAGTACTGTACGGTGGTATTCGTTTCATCAATCATATGTGTGGGACTACATATGGTTTTGATGTCAACATTGTAGGAAAAACACCAAACCATTTTGGATTATATTCATATATGAGTACGCAGGATAGGTAAAAAGCGAGATTCGGTACGTGGAATGTCGGAACATTGACAAGCAGCATCCGGGTGTTGGTATTGAGGAGGAAGAATGTAAATATTTACTGTGTTTAAGAAATAATGTGGAAAGGGGAGAAAGAAACGGAAATTTGTAAGTTATAAAATCATAAAAAGACAGATACAAGCAATGATATTGGAGTAATAGTTACAGAGAAATTTTAGAAAGAGTAGTAGAGATGTTCAAGAATAGTGATAGAATAATTATGGTGAAAGTATTGTTGGATGGAAAGCCGCAATGCTGATCATAAATGAGCAAATAAGTTAATTGTTAAGTTAAAAGTTAATTTTAACTTTTAACTTAACTTTTTATATTTGATTTATGTTAATTTAACTTAGTTTTGGCTATATTTACTTTTAATTAACGAGTTACTTTTAATTAAAACTCAGTTATGTTAATTTTGAAATAATTGATACACTTTGATTTCATATTATGTCTATTGTCAAAATGGTTGAATAAAAATAAAGTTGATTTTGTTGTTTAAATAACTCTTATATTATAAGAATTATTTATTATCCGAAAATATAAATAAAACAAGAATACCTATATATGATATAATTATCTCCCCATCAATAAACAATATTTAGGTATGTACGAATTTGCAATGAGAAATTTCCATTTCTTAGAATTTTGAATAAAAGTGTAGGTACCTACTAATTAAACATTTCTATGAACTTATTTGTTGTTCATTTTAACAATTGTTATTATTAATACATTGTAGTATTTTCAATAATATTATGTTAATGATTATTAAAAATTTTAAAATACTTAAAATTAAAAATAACAGTATTTCAAAAAAAAAATAAATACTTGATTATACCTGAATATCTCAAATGTTATACTGTAACGTAAAAGTACTCATACAAAAGAAATTTAACTTAAATTAATAAGTTCTTTATTTTTAATTTAACTTAACTTTAACTTAACTTAATAGTTAAGAAAAAAAAAACTATTAGGTAATTTTAAACTTTTACAATTATTTTCTATTTACTTAATTTAAAAAGAAAGCATTAACTTGCCCAGCATAGTCAGTGCATATGCTCTACAAGTGGGATGTGAGGAAATTCAAAAGGAAGGATGCTAACAAAAGATCGATGAGGTAATTCAAGGAAGTTAACGGTATTTAAGGATTGTATGATTTTATAATAGGTGAGAATAGGCAATATGTTATATTTCATAATTTTCAACTATTATCAATCGGAAAAATGTAATGATATTTTTGATATTTTATATTATTGCTTTGATTTCTATATAATTTAAAATTTAAAATGTAAGATCATTTTAACTAGTTATTTTTGAGTTAAAAAAGTAATATAACTCTATATTAAATAAAGTTACGAAAATGAAAATTTTAAGGAAAATTTCTTATTTAAGAGAACGATATACCATCTATTTTTAGAGGTTCCTGTAAAGGCAATTTTTTTAAAAGATTTTTAAATAATAAAACAGTAACAATTAAATATATTAAAATACGTTTAAAATTTAATCTTTCCATAGTTTTTCTTCAACATATGTATTTATATATCTAAGATTGGTGATTAAAAATCGTAAAATATCAAAATTTTCAGATTCAAAAAATTATTTTAATTAATAAAAGCTATGTACATCTATAATAAATATTCTCATGTACCATATTCTATTTAATACATTTTGAATCTACAATAACTACGAGAGAAAGTAGACTTAAAAAGCCCAAACGTTCTTTAATGCCGATATATTAGACGGATAACCTAAGATAGTAATTGGAATTTTTCCAGGATGAAAGTATGATATTTTCAAAATTTTAACTTTTTTAACTTGATTTTTGAAAATAGCAACTCCCATCTCAAATACCAAATTTTGACCAGTTATTTTTTTTGTAGTAATTTATCTTTTATCAACTTTTGTCCTAAACTCTTAATTTTTATAATGAAGTCTGGAGTTTAGCAAACACATGTTTAGCTCTAGCAGAAGTCCCATTAGTAATTATGAACAAAAAAGACAAGAAAAATACTAAAAAATAAGAGGAAATGGGTTTTCTAGTCTGATAAACGATTATCATAAATATTATTATTATATTATAAAATTTCATCGCTGTAGTACGATGTTCGAATTATACCATATACGGTGACGATTGCTTATATACAGACGAACAACATTTACGCGAATATTTTCATTAACAATTTCTGTGCTACTGGGTAATAGTCATCAGTGGCGTAATCAGGATGTGTAAATATTTGGAGTACGACGTATTTAAACCACTTTCTCAAAGATGTATTTAAATTTTAAAATGATTTTTGGAATAACGTAAAAGTATTTGAAAAATTGTCTAATATTTATAATAGGTATATGTACTTGTTGTAACTATAACGATTTTTATTACTTCTAAGTATATAATACAGAAAATATATTGTACTTTACAGTAGTTAAAGTAAAAAATAATTACTGGGGGGACTAAAGCTAATACAAAAATAAGCGTCCCTTGAACCGTTAAACCTTATCCAATTTTGCTTTGACATTTTTTGGACACTAAGGATCTCTTAAATAAGAACAGTAAAAATCAAACTGTCATTAAAAATAATACATAACTATAATAATATAATAGTTAATATATATTATATAATACATTTTTGGTATTTACCGAAATAGTTTTTGTTATAATATAGATCATGCAAACAATTTATAACTAAACTCCATTTTTAAACTTTTTTTATAACATTATTTAATATTGTGTACATAACAACAAATTCTATCTCAATTCTCAAACAAACATTTAGATCTCTTGGTACTATACTCTAGCATCCATAATATATAACATTATAAATATAAAATTATATGGAAAAAAAAAACATCAAATTCAGTCTTAAGAAGACGCCACACTGAAAATTTTTAAAACATGTTAGAAATACGAAAAAAAATATAGGTAACAACATTTAGCGACTGATGGAACTGATTTTTTATATATAAATTTTTACATATTTTATGAGCTATTGAAATATCGATTTTTGATTTTTTCAACAAATAATGAAATGTGTAAAAATGCATTTATCAAGAATCGGCTCCATCAGTTTTACATTTAGATAAAACGTACCATCCGATTTCAGGTAAAAAGTATCGATTTTACCCAAATGGGTTGTACTAAAATAGTGGCTACAAAACAGGAACCTATAGACAGACTAACGGAATAGTCTATTGAGCTTGAAGACAATGAATAACTATTACTACATATGTTTTCAGCTGGTATAGTTTTCTGAAAGGTTTTGATTGGATATTTTTTGCTAATCTAGAGAAACATTTTACTACCTACTACTAGGGCCTATATCATAACATAATAATATATTCACATACAAATTATGTAAGTACCATTTATTTTCACAAAGCCCTTAATACGAAGTAAAAAAATGTCATATATGGGACAGGGGATCAGACCTAATAATTGTAAAACAAAGACATCCCTCTATTCATTTAGAATCTAATAATTATAATGGTTTTAAATTGATGATTATTTTTCTTATAGGTGAGACTATCAAAGTTAATAAATTCTGCATGTGGATAAATGGTTAGTATATATATTAAATAATAATATTTAAATACGATATAAATAATTACTTTTTCTAATAAAACTAAGTCTTATTAGTCTTATAAGTCCGTTTTTATTTTATTTTTAAATTAAATATTTATATTTATTAGGCAAGATTAAAAATGCAATAAATAACAATTACATTTTTTCAGAAATAATATTATTTTTACTGTAATAATACATATTCAGGATTAAAATACTATATTAAAGTAACTATTATTATTATTATAAAGTAATAATACCTACTTTTCATATATTTCATAATGATATTAATGCAAAATTTCCAGATAAAAATATTTACATAATATTATATAATATAAACAAAATATATCCTGGCTGTAATTTACATTGTACAATTTCAATCTTTTTTGGGAGACTCCATTTATCTATTCCATAAGAGGACACGATACACATGCTATTTTTAAAGTATACAGTGTATTTATTTAACCAAATAACTGTTTTTATCATATTTTCTAAAAATGTGTATTTTATGGACGAATTTAAATTATTTGAGACCCTTATATACATTTCAATACACCTTAGTCACTTTTAGCGTGAAAACAATATTTAAATTTTAAAAAACGTAGAAACCAATTTTTTCATTTATAGATAAATCTTCCATATTAAAACATCACGATTTTCAGGTAGACTATAATATAAGGCGTATTTTGGCGATGCAGTTTTGAGCAACCTGGTTGCTCGTTCAGCAAACAGTTTTTTGGCGAGATTGTTCGATGCAAATGTTTGATAACTGAATGCATTTTGTGACAACCACGTTGCATTACTCATAATCTCACTGATAAGGATTATAATCATGGTTCTAGTTTTTTTTATTTACAAATTACAAAATGTAGGTACCGAGTGTGGCCAATTTTCGAAATGGATTATAATATATAATATGACATAATTAATCAATTATATTGCAATATTTAATATTTCATATTATATAAAATACCTATGATATACAAACTATAGAATATGAACTACAAAGTGTTCGGTGTTCCTACAGATATATAAAACACACATTTATCTGTGGGTGTTCAAGAGATTCATTACTCGTTATCAGTTTACCACTAAACCAATATCATAATATTTATAGCAATAGAGTTATAAAACTATATAGTAATCTGTAGTAAACAGTAAATACTATGTTTTGACGATATAGCGACCAAGTAATGTACTACAATATTACACTACATGATTATACTACAATATTAGCAACCAGGTTGCTCAAAATTGACTATAGTAAACAGTGATATAGGTACTATAACATAGCTTATAAGCATGTAGTAACGAGCGTATATCGATTCCACCGATTTAGTATTGACTTCGCTGGCTGCTATAAAAAAAAATTTGTATCGACTTCGCGGGCTACTGTTCATACAAATTACACCATTAAATCCGCCGACTAAATAATTTTATCATTATCGACATACATTTTTGTAATGCATTTTTTATTAATACTCTGCTATTTAACTGTATTTAAATATTTGATATAATCCTTTTTATAAATTTTAAAATTTGTATAAAGAGTAAGATCATTTTTGCATTCACTCAAAATTGTAGTTAAATTCATTATACCAATTTAATTTTTAAATTTACACTTTACACACACGACACTGTCATTCATGATACCAATATTGACACCGAATTTGCCACACACTATGATCACATTGTACATAAAATAATACATAATGATATCAAATTGTTGGAAATATTGAGGAAAGTCCTCGTTAGAATTACAGTATATCAACATGACAACCAATTAACAGAAAAATCAGATATTTTTTTTAATTAACATATATCAATTTATATCAATATACCGAACTTCGCTCAGAATTATTTTATCGAAAGAAATTATTTATCCTACAGTAAAGTGCTTCCACCACCATCATTTTAAGACCATAAAAGTGGATAAATACATACTTAATAAATACGAATACTAATAACTTAAAAATATATTAACTAATAAATATATTGACGTACATATATAAAAAGTGACAGAAACAATAGTATAGCTGGCGGAGTCATATATCATTTTTAAGAACAGTAGTCGGTGGAATTAATAGTTTTTATGAACAATGGCCGGCGGAGGGTACCTTTAAAAATCTGGATCACACAAATCTGGAATGCAGAAATCTGACCATACATATCTGGAATTTAATTCGTATCGTACAAATGTACTAAACACACGTGAGTCAAAACCAGTTATTTTTAAAGAATTTGATATAGGCACTTATATTTGCTCTTGCATTAATTTATTGCGTGTACTATCGTTCGAAGAGGTTAATACCTGTTGTCTTAATATTGTCAAGGTTTCGGTACTGAAATTTCATATTCTTTCAACATTGAATATTCCTAAATAAGTCTCTGCCAAGGAATGTATTGGTTTTATATAATGATATGATTTTTTTTTTATGTATACACATTTCGTGGTATCAAATAGTAGTTTTTGGATGAGAAATAAATAATAAAAATTATTTTTCTATTTTCCCAGTAGTTTACTTAAACATCAAAGAAAATTTACTTACCATAAATTAAAAAATAACCAATTCAGAGATTCGATTACTACTAAATATTCAATGCTTTAGACTAACTTTAAAAAGTGTATATTTATTTATTAAATTTTTAATATAAATTTAAGGGTCTTCGTCACCTGTTGTTTCTAAAGAATTTTGGATTGTCCATTTTTAGATTCGTTCGTATTTATATTATTGTGTGTGTGATATAAACCATCGTTAGTATAAGTGTACACTGGCCATTACTGTGTTACTAGCGTAATCTGCAAGCCCAAACCCAAGTCATCGAGAGCACGTAACAACGAGTAATTATATATACAATTCAGTGATAGTAACAATTAAGTAATCGTATTTGAAGTGAAACTTCTTTAGGCGTTGTACCGTAAATCGGATTAATGGGTTCCACATGGTGATCAAAAACTGTCACGGTCCGCGCACATTGGATCGGTGGCGATGGTGATACTTACATTATTTTTATTGATGCATTCATTAATTCATTAGCTATTCTATTTATAACAGACGACATGCTTGTCGTAGTATATAGCTATTGTATTATAGCATATTATATTATATTATAATATAGGTACTATATTATTGTACCACGGAAACATTAAGTCATCATATTATACCTATTATATTGTAAATATATTATAATAGTAAATATACTTGAAATTTAAGTTATAAATGCAATTATATTATTAAAATTTACATTGCTTTTATTTGGTACCCACATCAAATATAAAAAAAAACCAATAACTTCTTAGTTAATACACAGAATAGTATTCTATATTTATATATTATAATATTATGCCTATTATTTATATCCTACCTACCAGAATCATCATCTATTACAGACTACTAAAGTTGGTTTAAAATTACGTATTTTAAAAATTGGTTGAAAACGAAAAAAAACACGTTTAAAACAGGTATAAAAAATAAAATATTTTAAACGATTTTTTTTTTTTTTTTTTTTGTAAAAAAGAAACTTTTTCCAACCCTGGTCGAAATTGATATAGAAATCATTGAGAGTACTGTTTTATAAGTTGTTATGTAATGCAAATACCTCAAAAGCTACATAAAATATGGGAAAAGATCTGTTGTATTCAGCAAAGAACAGGTGGGGGGTAAATTTTATTTATTTTCCTAAAACAATTCTCCAAATATAACTCACACGTGTACCAATAACATGAAGTAAGTACTGTTGCCTATATAGTATTCCTTAATATTAAACCGTCATCAGCCCTCACTAACGGTTCATTGTTTATTTTTAAGTATTGCTTACACAGTCTATTACATTACTGATTTGTTCACGGGAAAATAAATATTGAGTTTGTATCTACAATCATATTAGGTATAGTCGTATAGATTAACTATATTCCAGATTTGTACATTTAAGATATATACATTCCAGATTTGTACGCACTCCTGCCGGCGTAGTCGATATATACATTTTTTCGAAACCTTAAGTTTCGATAAAATCCCGCTGTAACATATAAAAACGGGAGTATCTAATTGTCGTGTGAGAGTAAAAAATATTTATTATCGGCTCTTATTTAATTCTAATTAACATATAGAGAATATAGATTCATATACCATATAGATTTAAAATAATATATAAAAAGTGCAATGTTTTAGTGTATAACTTTTCAAATATTGATTTATATTTACAGAGAATTCTAGTAAGTGAACTTGAAATATGTATTATAATACCTGTGTGTTCTGTAGATGTAATTATGCATTAAAAATTTTAAATATATATCTATACTTTAGATTGCTGATTTTTTCGTTAAAGCTTTTACGGTATAAATAATCTTATGATTAAAAACTAATATTTACCTGGTAGTATGTAATTAAATAAAGATATATAAATGACCAATATAACCAAAATATAAATGATTAAATACAAATATTATTTTCAGAACTAGACAAAAATAGATAGAGAACCCGAAATTATAAAATAAGTATACTGAATTGAAAAAAAAGGAGAAAATTAATTAAGAATATATTTAGAATTCTGATCATAGAAGGGCAGGAAATTGAATACCGGCAGTCAAAGTTGTCATTGAACGGGACATAATATAGGGTTCTTTTATAAAATTGTTATTATAAATGTTCGACACTTTGTTAGAAAAAAAATGTAGTAAAAAATGAAAATTGTAGTCACTATGAGTTTCAGCCATGTAAATGCATAGGCAGTAAACAATCAACAAAATTTGATTTAATACTTATTTTTATTTGAATATGCATATTGGCATTATTGTAAATGTAAAACATTATTACATTAAAAATAAATATTGAAATGTCTATGAATATAAAAATAATGAACATGTGGCTTTCTTCTAATCAGATCAAATTGTTCTATGAGATTTGTGTGAAAGTTTATGATTTAGCTTATTTTACAGAAACAGTAATAATAATATTAACATAATTTTAATACTGAATATATATACATATATTATAATTGTACGTATTGTACATTATTTAGATTGTGAATGTGTACTTAAATCTATTGATAAGGGCAACTAATATTCCATGTATTGCTGATACAAATAATTGAATAATAATAATAATAATAATAATAATATAGATAACAATAAAATAAAAAATCATAGCAAGTCGAAAATACAAATAAATAGGTAGGTAAATAAAACCTACTCACTTTAATTACAACAAATATTGCAAACTGTCTAACTGCTTAACTATCCAAAATACATAAATTACGAAAACACATCAAATAATATAAAAGATCTTATATTTGGCTATTAAAAACGATAAATGTTAGAACTATGACTTTACGTGTCTATTCGAGATAACAAATATAAGTATTGGCGATAGAAAGCTTATCAATTTCATGGCGAGCGGTGGGTCGTTTGTAACGGAGATAATGATAAAATATCACGTAAAAGACAACACAGTGGCCCGTTATAGCGTATCACTTTCTATCAACAATTAGGTATTCGGTAAAATATAGGTGAATGATACGACGTATAGGCTATAAGAGCCAAAAATACGTATATTATAAACATTTTAATTCGTAATATTTTTTTTTATGCTAATCTAGATCGATTACCAGCATTCGTATCATGTAGTAAGTGATTATTCCTAAATAATTTATAATTAATTGAATATAAAACTATAAATAAATACGTAATTACTATATTTATTTATATTCTGTGTTATATTGGATGAAAACGTTTTGTTAAAATATATGTTTAATATATTTCCCTATTACAATTTTAGAATTATTTGGATTTTAAGAAATTTTAAATCATACAATAAACATATTGGTTCCATTTCTATATAAGCTATACCGAACTTCGGTTAAATTAATAAATGTATATAAATCATAACCATTGTGATATTATTGAATACTTTACTCTACTTTCGATTTTCAAACAGTAACCTATGATTTAAATTATAAATTTTTGAAGAATATATTTGAATAAGCATTTTCATGTTGTTTTTTTTAATCTGGCGAAAATAAATAGCATTCAAATTTAAAATGCTATGAAGTGGAGAAGTACTATAATAGTGCGTAACGGATGTTTATAATGATGTACTACTATAATACTTCTCCACATCACGACGTCTAATATGCAAATACTTATTACACAGATAATATTCATCCAATTTAACAAATTAAAACTTGAAAATTCGTGCGAGTCCTTGAACTTCGAAACACACGCTGATCCAGAGGTATAACAAAAAAGACGGAAAAGGAATATTTTAAATAAATTATTTAAAACAATAAAGTTTCCGTGAAATGAAATGGAATTGTATTGTACTTAACTGATAATACGCACAAAAATAATAAAATAGTTGATCGTGATGATTTATAGTAGACCAAGGGACTCAGGATAATAAAATTATTCCAAGTCCCAATAATTACAAAATTCATCCAAGTCCAAAAAAAAATACGAAATACGGGGAGTTCAGCAGAGATATTATAAACGTAAAATAATGACTACTTGACTGACGTAGAGTTCGCGTCTAACAAAAAGTCCCAGGTCGTCTACATTTTGGTGGCCACGGCTCCCTGTTATAATATAGGCAAGACCCAGCAACCTTACCCTTCTGAGGGTTGCCCAGTCTAAAATATATATTTTTAATTATTTAATTCATTCCGTCGGTGCAGTGTTAATTGATACATCGATAACGGATCATCTATTTTTAGATAAATATCGGGTGCCTTACGTTTGTAAATCCCTTCGTGCATACCCCACGAATACTATTCTTTATAATGTCTTAGGTCTATGTCACTGATGCACAGTGCACACTCGATATAATATCATTGCCATAAAAGCGAAAAGTTATCAACTAATAGATGCATTTCATTGGCGTGTAGGCATTTCCAGATTTAATTTATTAAATTATTATTATTATTAACACTACGTTAGTAACATTTTATGTTACCAGCATTTTAATGTTGGACATTGTTGTACCGTATAATTAAATAATAATTATCGAAAATGAGACACAACGATAAACTTTTTAATGGGAAATTGTGTGGTTTTCGGTGTAATGACAAACTCTAAAAATAATTTAAAATTGTAAGATTATACATCTTATTTTTATATTGAGGCTGAATCGGTATATATCTTTTGTTTATATGAACGGAATCAATATAATTATACCTTTATTTCCGGTGCCTTATATAAATTAGATTAATAATATAAAATACTTTATGAATACACATTTTATAAAATAATTTTTACATTTATTTTAACTATTCATGTACCTACTAGATAATATAAATAACACCATTATTGAAGTATTATTACTTTAACATGTTTCTATAATGTTTATAGTGCCAGAATGTTTCAGTATGTAAATATAAAATATTATAAACATATAAATTATGATTAAATACCTATATCATAAAATTTTTTATACCTACATATATATAATATATAAAGTTAACTGATTTCTATAGATTTTATATTAATATTTTAGATTAATCAATCACAATTATTATGAAACTTTCTAATATTGTATATACTAATATAAAATATACTAAAACATGCAAAAATAAATAAATAATAAAATTGCAAATTACATGCTTGAAATGGGTGGTTATGATGAAATGCGTTAAATTATAGCATTTTTTAATCGTGACTAGGTGTACTGTATTACCTTAGTTACTTTCAATGGTAAAATCTTTCTTTGAATAGTTTGTTCCATATAACATTGATTTTAATATCAGGAATCTGTTTTTGGCCCATTCGTGTAATGAGCCGAGTTGAATGTCCCTCTTCGTGGTCAAATAAAAATAAAATTGTTAAAAAACAATTGCGAATCTAGTATTATAGACTCTTTCAAATTAATTCAACATTTATTCCTTTTAAATGAATTATCCAGGAAGTTGTAGATGTAGACCGAAATATAGTTTTAATATATTTTCAATAACTTTTTCAACATTATTAATTTCTGATTTATAAAAATTTTTGGACATTTTTGGTATAGAATCTTTAAAGTATCAACTACAATACATTTCTCATTAGAAAACTTATACTCCTATTAAATTCCTTTTGCCTAAACTAAATTGTGAATAAATTGAATTAACGCCAACTGAAAATCCAAAACATATACCTTGTGATTAGGGTGTCCCGTCAATAGATAAGGGACAATTGATCGCGCGACAATTGATAGTGCGACAATTAGTAGTAAAAAATTAAAAATTAAAAAATTATCATTTTTTATTAGGGCTCGGAACCTAATGCACATTTTATATACACTCATACATAAAACAATAATAATAACAAAATAATAAGGTTGTTTTAATGAATTTGATGTGCAATAGACATACATACATACATATACCATACATATACGTATTTAATAATAATAGTTATATAGTAAGTACTACCTATTTTGTATATAACTCTGTCAATCAATAATAACTGGTCGGACCTAAATCGTTCTCGGGTTTTTAAATAACTATATATTGTCACCCAGCATGTTTGTCTTGTAAATTATCGTAAAAAATACGAATCGAACATGAAGTCGTCTCACGATGGACGTATATCTGAGATTTATCAATACAGATTACAGATACTTGTTTTTCTTATCTCTGGATATGAAACAAACAACAAAACAAATTTAGTTCAGTCACGATTTATCACTACTACTCATACTACAGGCTCAATTATTTAAATTTAATTTTGTACCTATATTACTTTTTTTTAACAACTTGCATATTATAATCCTATGTTCGACCAATAATTAAATTCTATGTATAATAAATATTATAAATAATAATAACATAATTGGGTTTTTATTTTTTATTATTTATCACCTTACCAATTGTCGTACTATCAATTGTCTCAAGCGGTCAATTTTCGCGCAATTAGTTGATTGCTATCAATTATTGTCCGCTATCTATTGTCGTATATCCAGTGATTAGTGGTGAAAGTAGAACAAAAATCGCCATTCTACTAATAAAATTAAATGTAAACAACTATTTAATAAGTGAAATTTTTCTGTGTCGCATTGATTTCGACAAGAATTTACCATCCATTTAAGCTTTAGTCATTCATGAATAATGAAAATTATTTATATTACTTAATAGTATAATACCAATATAATTTAATAAATTCAACTATTAATAATTCTATAACATGACTTTTTTTTTTAAACCTATTATATATTAAGACAAAATAACATTATTTTTCGTAAATTTATTATATTTTCAAAGAAAATGTACATTTTCTAAAAATTTTAATTAAAAATTAAACGCTGCGTTCTTTGACATATAAATAAAGGGGTACGCTGTTAAACATGAAAAAAATTAAGAGTACCTACGTAACCCTGCGTCCTTTCACAAATCCACCACTGTGTGAGTAGGAGTAAACCAGATGTTTTTTTTTTTTTTTTGTGATCAAAATAACTTGTGATTCTATGTCAAGATGTGTGAATGTGAATGATATTTTTTGATTCAGATTTTTTTTAATAATTTAGATCATAATACACATATTATGAAAAACATTTCAAAATTTTCACCCTCTTATTTTATTTAATAGAGTTAGCAAATTTTAATTTTTAAATGGTAATCCTTATATTTTTTTCTAAAATTAATATTGAAATTAAAATAATTTAAAAATCATAAATTATAAAATTTTAAAATATATACAAATTAGTTATCTACTAGTAGTTTTAAATATTTATCACGTTGGTGACGATTACTCTGTACTTAGCCAATAGTCGTCTATTGCTGACTTGTAAACTGAGTGCACATAAAGTATTTGTTTTTTAAGTGGATGTGTATGCTATGTAATATTTGACGTTTATAAAACTGGTATATTAATATTTAATATAATACATTAATAGTTCATAAATTGGATAATAACACAAAAAATGTATAATTAACAGCTCAGTTAAATGAAAAAGGATTCCATATCTTTGATAAAGATTGTAAGTAAAAGTGTTATCAGAATTTTAACAAAAACTTTCTTTTGAAAGTTTATTAATATGTATAAATATATAAATTGGGGAAGATTTTTAATTGAATAATATGCAAAAAAAAAATTATTGATAAGCCATAGCACATTTTATTGTACGTCATCCCATGTATGTTTGTAATTAATTATTTTACACATTCACAATTAAAAGGAAAAAATACTATGGTTAAAAAAAATTTAAATCTGTAAGAGAGTGATTTCTAAAATCATTCCGAATTTTCAATAATTTACGATTATTCTATAATTTTTGTAAAACAAGTGTAGGTAAGTATAATAATCCAGCTTGCACGTTTTAGAAATTGACATGAGCAGACGCGTACAGCTACACTGAGTTCTGCATCCAGAAAATCGTCTATATCATCCCAAAAATAGCTCATTTTTAAGGGAAAGGAGGAAAAGTCAATATTGACCCTCTCTATTGACCAATTTAAAGATAAAACTAGTAAATGATAACCAAAAAACTGTAAACATACCAAAATACAAAATAGTTACTAAAAGAAATGTTTACCTATTTTACTAGAGTTTTATATCCATAAAAGCACTTTTTATTAATAATATTATAATATTAAGAATATAAGAAATATGAATAAATATATTAAATCACTAATTTCATCACACAAACATTTTGTCGATATATCGATAAATAGAAACCGGAGACTTTCGTCTCCGGCTAAAATAGTTAAAACATTGTATAATCAGCAGTATACTTTTTATCAGTTTCAACTACTCATAATAAAATAGTTTACAATAATCCACATAAATACTCGAAAAGTAAAAATACTTAAATAAGTGGCCATGATATGTACGGATTGCTGCCGAAATGGACTCCTCAAGTGAGAACTTAACGTATGACTGATAGTATGGAGGAAAACGACATCTGGTACGTGTTATATGTAACCAGTGATATCAACTGCGAATAAATAAAGTTCCTGATTCATTATTAAAATATATTTCGACAACTTATAAAGTAAACCTAATTATAAGATTGTGATTGTACCATATTATTTACAGTAAATAAAATCACAAAAATAGGCTAAAAAAATATGGCATTATTTTAATGTTTTTTCACTTCACAGTACACAGCACATTTATAATAACATTATATCGACATAAAACTTAATATAATGTTTAAAAATTATATTGTTTAGTAATATTATATAATCAATATACTTATATATAGGGAGAGTTAATTTTAAACGTATCAAGGATAATGCTAAATTGCAAGGTAAGTAATTTTATTGTGTCTGATATCCAGTAGGTATACATAATTGAGTCGGTAAATTCCAAAAGTCATTATCCATCAGAATTTAAAATGTACAGTCAATTTATGAAATTATTACATATTGGAAACATGGATCAAACAATTGTCAATAAACCAATAATTTTTTATTAAAGAGTATATTTTCTTATTTTTTAAAAAATCTCATTTATGTTGCTTGTTAGGTTAAACAAAACAAAAAAAAAAAAAAATTGAATAATCATAATATGAATGATAGTTCAGAGTATTTATAGAATTCCGAAAATATTCCATTATCGACTTCCTTATTTCCATCAAGATGTTTACACATATTATTATTTATAAATGTTTAGATGCTGAACAGAATACAACAGGTAAATGGTACAATCTATATTAGTTAACATTATTTCAATTAACTTTATTTTAAAATTGTTGACAGTACCTACTATTGGAAATGTTTTTATATAATTTATTAATATAAAATAATTTCACAAAGGTTATTTTTGTTAAAAAAATAAATATAATTTGTGTGGTGAGTAAATTACAATTACTCCCATTTCTTTCTTATGGCTACCTGTCATATCTCTTATCATCCGAAGAACACTAAAATTTAATAGTTTTACATCCTCTTATTTCCCACACATTCTGACCCGAGTAGGGTTTGCATCTATATTGGGAGAGTCGAAAATGGTTTTTGATAGCTATTAAATTATTGGATGGGTTTGGTGATTATAGCAGACTTGCATTAGATGTTACCAGCGAGAAAAATCTCCTTGGCTAAACTATTTTCTACCTGAGAGTCAAACCGGGGACCTCGTGTGTCGAAGCACGCATTTCAACCACTCAAAGTCGACGCACTTCCATCCGAAAAACACTGATTATCTGCAATGTTCCATTCTCAACAATGCGATGAGTACAAGGCATATCAAGATAGATTTTGTTAAGTTTATTTTCATTATCGTTTTATATTATAATATTTTGATTCTGCCAACTATCATTTGCTCAAGTCATTGAAATAATTAAATTTGGTACGTTAAAATCTATATACCTCTAGTTATTCTTTATCTTTTGTGCCTCATGTTATTTTAGGAGTTCTAAACATTATTTCTTCTTCTTCTTCTTCTTCTTCTCCTTCGCTTTCTCTCCCTACTATTTGGGGTCGACCACCCGGGTCCTACACTTCCACTTAACTCTATCTCCCGCATCTTCTTCACTTACTCCCACCTTCCTCATATCACTCGCCATTACATCCCCTCCATCTCTTTTTCGGTTTTCCCCTCCCCCTCTTACCAACAACATGCATTTCCCTTACTAATCTTACTGCCTCAGTCTCTCTCCTCCTTAATACATGACCGAGCCGTCTTAATCTATTCTCTCTCATTTTGACTACTATTGAAGTTACCCCTATACTACCTCTGATATACTCATTCCTTATTTTATCCTCTCTAGTAACCCCACTCATCCACCTTAACATTCTCATCTCAGCTACACTCATTCTCTGTTCTATCTTTCTACCTACTGCCCAA
>JAIPRL010006064.1:0-29116 GCA_025469235.1 Pemphigus obesinymphae | reverse complement strand
AGTAAACTTGTTCACCAATTCAAACATCTTTACATTTTTTAAATCGAACGAATATAAGTACCTTAAAATTTGTCAGTCGCTTAGGTCGTTTTGATGAAAAATTGATGAAGCAGAGAGCCGCCTTAACTCGATATATTTATTACGCCCATCGTATGCGGACGGCGTACGGATCTGTCCGCGTCTTTTGATATATGGTGCGGCAACGTTGTTTTTATTTTCAAAAGTTTCGATACGCACCCATAAACGTTGACGGGAGCCTACCGACCTCTATACAATATAATAGGCGTGTTTTGGCGATGCAATAATTTCGAGCAACCCGGTTGCTAATATTGTCTGTTCAAATTGTTACTTATGGTTGCTATATCGTCAAAACATTGTGTTTACCGTTTACTACAGCTTACCGGTTTTGTAACTATACGTGGCTATAAATATTATGATATTGGTTTAGTAGTGATAACTGATAACGTGTAACCAAACTCGGGAACACCGAACGCTTTGTAGATCGTATTTTATAGTTTGTACATCGTAGGTGTTTTATGTAATTTGAAATATTTAATATGAATAACGACCGAGAAATTGCAGCTCTTGTCCCTTGCAATGTAATATTGTTTAATTATGTCATATATATTATAATCTATTTGGAAAATTGGCCACTTGGTACTTACAACATGTAATTTCTAAATAAAAAAAACTAGAATCCTTATCAGTGAGATTATGAGTAACCGAATTCAGTTAACGAAGATTTTAAATGGTTTCTGATTCCAGCAACCTAGTTGTCACAAAATGCATTCATTTATCAAACAATTGCATCTAACAATCTCGCCAAAACAGTTTGTTTGCTGAACGAGCAACCAGGTTGCTCAAAACTGCATCGCTAAAACACGCCTAATATTGTTATTACTATTTTATTATATACTCGTACTTGATTTATTATTATTATTATTATTATTATATGTCACCTGTGACCCGGAGAAAAAGTGCTTTCGTGTCTATACGGTTGCCGTTTCTTGGCCCCGTATAATAATAATAATAATAATTATTATTATTAATTTATTATATAAGTATTATTATTGAATCACAGTACCTATCAGGGACTAGAACAGAGCCGAAAAGAACCGGTTCTAGAACCGGAACCGAACCAAAACCTTTATTTTTTTTAAATAAAGAATCGGAACCTATGAATAATAAAGGTTATTTCTTATCGGTTCCTAAATTAAATTTGAAATAATAAATTGAATTTAATCTTTCTGTAGGAGTAAATAATCATAAGGGAATGAAATTGATCTATACATGTTTGTATCATCGGAAAATAAAAGAATATTATAATTAGTGATGGAAGACACCACTTCATTAATAAATAAATTAAAAAGAAGAGGAGAAAGATTATTGACTTTGAGGAACTTTTATAGGAATTTATATAAAGCTATTATACTTAACTAATAAATTGAGTTCGTTGGCATAAAAAGAAGTTAATCCAAGACAATTTTATGGAGCTTATGAGTAATATATAGTAATAATAATGTAATAATAATAATAATAATAGTTCATAGTTACACGACATCAGTTTGTTGATTTTTATAGAAAGAGTTAAGTATATAATGTTCGAACGTTATTAGGTTAGTTATTATTACGAAACCCATGTTGATGTGGTACTAAAATATTCCTGAATATATTTGAAAATATTAAATAAATATGTCCTAATGTATAAAAAAGCCCAAGGGGGGGAGGAGTGATCGTCACGTCGCCCACTAAAATCCATCACTGTATTCGATACCGAGTACTAATTACAGAGAATTCGAATACTGCTAACGTTGACCGTTGCTCAATACCGTAACAGGACTGCTGTGTGGAGAAAAAATAATATTACGATTTAGCGATGATGGTAAGAAGTAAGTACCTCACTACACGTGTTACGTCCCTAAATCATTATTACGCACTTAAAATATTATAATATTGCGCAAACAGTGTTCAACTGTAATAATAATCTAACGTTCGGCATAATATGTGTAATATTTTACCGAAACGATATTGTTTGAATTTAAATTATTTGTCCCGGCGAAGGACGGAGAATAATAATTTGTAATGTATATAGTACATGTTATACCTACCGTATTATAGTTATTAGTTAATTTTCGCAAAACCAACCGAAGCGTTCAAATCCGCTATACAACCTCCATAATCGCTACGCCGATAAACCTCGGCATCGGATCATACGGGTTTTCCGACTAATTTCTGGCGCGTGTGTATTTATAGGTTAGGTGGCACAATCGTCGTATATCGGCCGCGTGTAGAACTTACACGACACCGGGGAGAGGCAAAACCGTCTAAAACTTTGCCCGGCAATAACGTTCATTACTTTAATACCGGCAAAACCATTCCGTTTAATTACCTGCACGACCGTCCCGCCGGGCCCATTCAATCAGACTAAGTGCTCGGACGCGTTTTACACCTTTGACGATTGCCTGTATAGGCGAAAAATCCGAAAAGACATCGCGCGGTCACATCTATATAATATAATATATTATTATGACGTGCACTTGGCTTTATGTCCTATACCGGGCTGGTATTCACCACATTTAATTCAACCAACTTCTGCGTTTACGACCTATTTAATATATTGAATTTCATTCGAAATTATTATTATTATTATTATTATCAGTCCAGTGGCGAAGGGTCCTATGAGACAATTAGACAGTGTCTGCCCTAATCTATATTTCCAAAATTATTTTAAATATTTCATTTTAAAATGACGAATTTGGTATAAATGTCAAAGGAAAACCCGGATTTTATTTTTTTCATCTAATTCATTACATTTCACTGCGTAGTTCTTTTTCGATCGTTCAAGAATTATACGCAAATGTTGAGACACTGGCCCAAGTTGTATCATGCCTATACGTAATCTTGTCACGTGTTGGTAAGACGTAAACGCGAGGTTTGGGAATATGCGATGTAACGCATGTGTAAGACATTGTCGCTATCAATATTTATACTTGGCGCGGAAGAAAACATACCTCGTCAGGCTGGCATTATTTTTTTATGGTATAAATTAATTATTATTAATTAATTTTTTTATAATATATATTTATTTTTGTACATAAGTTAATTAGTTAATGAACAAATTAATTAACTAGTTAATGCCCATCTTTATTCATTTAAATTTCGTTTTATTTATAAATTAATATTTAATAATGACAGAACATTTTTTAAATTTTAGCTAACGTTAACTTGAAATTAACATGTTAAGTTTTTAAAAAAAATTTATTAGTTCAAAATTAACTTGAAAAAAAAGAACCCGTTAGGTAACTTAATTAGAAATAATTTAACTTTAAACTTAATTTTAACTTTTAACTCGTTAATGCCCAGCCCTGATTATTATTATGCCCATTACAATAGATGTACGAAAAATTAAAAATTATTTTTTTTTTTTGTTATTTTACATTCAAGTTATGTTACTGGTACAACACTGATTTATTGATACCGACTCTCGTAGATCGTTTAACAATCTGATTTTCAAATAACTTCGAACGTCTCGTAAAGTCACGAGTTCCGGTCCAGTAGACGATTTAAATATTTATCGAAATATATATATATATACGTATATCTAAGAAATCGCGGAACGGTATGATGTTTGTTATCGCCGTGTCTCTAAGGGGTCGAGTTGATTAAATAGTTTACTCCCTGTGCAGTCCACGAATTTAATAACATTGTGTAAACACCTACGCGCGTTTCGTCATTTCGCCGAGTAAACATTTACGTGTTGACTGTAAGGCAATCTGCAGATATATACTAGAAATAGTGCACGCGCAGTTTATCGTGTCTACGGTATATTTTACACCCGGTCTTGACGTACGTGACGATTTTGCGACTATCGTAAAAATGAAACGACGTTGACCCAGATTATTCTACTGACATTGGAATAATTTTAACAGTATTTTGTAAATATCGAATCGCATAGAGTAGTGTTACTCCTTCGGATACCGGCAACGGGCAAAATTATAGTTGTCTGAAGTTTGCCCGACCGAAGTTTGTCCGATAATTTTGAAAATTATGCCAATATTTTGCAAGTAATTTACAAGAATTTCAAAGTCCATTCCTGCGATTCGCAAGTTAATTACTAACCGATATATCGCCTATTATAGAAAGGTAGGGCCAACTTATATTATAACTTATAAATAATTATATTGTTAATATACTCAAGTTTTGGTGAGGTATTGATTAAGTGATTCTCTATTATTTTGTTCCTTCTGCATTGTCAGCGGGGCAGAGGATATATCCTGAAAATCCTGGTCGAATCCATTGTTCGTGTCTTAACTCTAGACCGGCGAGTCTCAACCCGTCTACTCAGTCGCGTCCGTAGCTTATGTTATATTCACGGGACGGTAGAAGTTTGGCAAACTTGGTCGCCGACAAAGCAAAACGCCTCGAGGCCGATATTTGAATAACGTGTCCGGACCAAAACAATAACCGCGTTTAAACTTACGACAATGTTTGGCTAATAACATCACTTCCGGGATTTGTATAAGTCCGCGGACCAATCTAACTAATGCATCCGTTTTGTGAGGGCTTTCCATTCGTACCTACTCGTATATATATATATATATATATAGATAGAGACTGATGGGTCTAAATCTTATCACAAAAGCTTCGGTGACGGAGGATTGTATAACTGGACGGATAGTCTCCCCTCTCGTATATTTTCATCATATTTTTCGTTGTAAACCGGATGTTCTGTTACGAAACCATTCTATAATAGATGAATAAACATCAGAAACTCCTAGAAAGAAACACAGCTTTTTACAATTTTTATACTTCAAAACGTGAAGTTTTTGAATTATGTCTAGAATGTAAAACTACGGTCATAATCTTTTGGGAGAATATTCTCCAAAATTAAGAATTTTTGATAATTTTTTTTCCCCATATTTTATCAATTAAAAATTGTAGTTAATATTTTTGCTAAAATAATTAAATTTAGTATTAGTTTTGTGATCATAATATTATTGTACAATAATAATAATAATAGAATTTCGTCATTATTATTGACTAATGAGTGATGGATGATGTTATATTGACATATTGATAAACAATTACCTAAATGTTTTATTATTATTCAAATTATTCCTGAAAAAAATATAAAGTTCAATTGGCCACTTAACTGTTAGACTCATATCCTATATAATATTATCACATTAATTATAATACCATTTTAGAAACACATATAACACGTTAAGAATGATATTATATAGGTAAATCATATTAATATGTACTACGTTGTCAGTTAGACAATAATAATTAATAATTATGTACGAAGTACGAACGAGTATATATCACAGTGTGGCCATGGTTAGCCACAGTTATTACCACGATTTTAAGATATTTATTGTCACATAAATCGTGGTTATCACTTATCAGTTTATTGTTATTTTTGTTAATTATGATATTTATAGTGGGTGTTTTTCATCAATTCTACAGGAAATATCGGCGGTATGAATCATTTTTATTATTAATCGTAATGAATTATGATTATATTAAATTTAAAAGATTCACAGAAACCGTTAGGATTTATGATTAAATTTGATTACAAAGTTTTCATTTATGTAATTTTCACTGTTTTCATTACTTTGTGAGAATATTATCGGTAACTGAGAATATTCTTTACTTACATTTTCTATGTCGTTTTATTTTTAAAAATAAGGAAAATAAAATTTACGATGTTATTATTCAATAAAAGATTGTCACCATAAAATAGGATTTGATATGGTCATTTTTAACTCTATAACAAATTAATGAACTAATCTTGTCTTTACACAATTTCAAGTTCGTTATTATAACAATTAAAAATGTAATTAAATTACAGTAAGTGCCAAAAAACTAAAATGGAATCAAAGATTTAATGATATCTTCATCTATATATTATATTTTATACAATTAACATTTGCTCAGAAGACTGTGGTCCCATGGTTACATTATTTCCTTATTAAGTGTATGGAATTTGTTAATAATATGTAAATAGACTGTTTTTTTCAAATCGTTTTTTTTTTTTCAAATCCGTTAATCGTTATATATATACTTAGGAGCATATTATATTATAAGTGTCGTAAATGAGCAAACATGATGACTGGATTTAAATATTAATAATATAATAATAATAATAATAATAATAATATTATATTTATTTGGCAAATAACTAAATTAAATAAAAATAAATATACAAATATTAATATGTTATTTATATTTTACTACTTTATTGCAATAATATTATCAAAATTATTTTTAAAACTAATATTGAACAACGTTTACATAACAATACGATGTCCGATTTTTATAAATAACGATTTAGTTAAACGTATTAAGTTTGTTTTTAAGATTTTTGTTGAAAAGTGCCACGAGTGTTATGGTTTTTGTCGATAAGTAACTTCGTAGTCCTTTATCATCTGCCGATGAATTCTTTTGAGCACAAACTTTATCATGTACTGAGTCATCATATAAGCCAAACTCAGAATCACTATGACGTATAACAATGAGATGATATCCATATTTTTCTTTTTAGGACTCACTAAAATATAATTTCCTAATATTTTAACGTTATTTATATTTACATTACATTGTCACTATAGAAATTATTGCATAGATACTTGTGTTTGCGAATTAACCGACAAAAATGTTGGTGTTTTAATATTGATTGTACATTTAATGCTGAATAAAAAAAAACCAGTAGATATTTCAATATGATGTGCTAAGATACCTGTTAATTTATTAGTTGGATCATCTAATTTTTTCCATCGCACGATTAAACTAATTTTTTTATTTTTTTGGTATTATTGAAATTTAAAACACCAATAATAAGAAAATACGACGTACTCCCAAAATAAAAATGATATCTCTCGTTTTTATAAATAACGTTAAGTCAACATATCTTACCAATTATACAGCAATGGCGGATCCAGGTTGGGGCAATAGGGGCATTTTTTCCGCCTACCCAATCATTTTTTCTATTGTATTTTACTATACCTACATGTTGACTATTCAAATATGAGAATTTATGTTTTGAATGTCTATTTATAAAATGTATTTTTGGAAAAAATTAACTATTTCGTGAAATTTGCCATTATTTTATTATCGATAAATTATCCGTGTTCACCTGATAATAATAGGCATAAAATATAAAGTTTGATCAAATTATTTGTTATTATTTGATTATGTGGTCATCGTGCGCTTAAAGAATGATTAAATAATTTTGTGATAATATAGAGTGCTTAACCACTAACACAGAGTAGTTTGAATTTACAATAAAAATAATTTATGAACATTTTTCGTGTTAACTACCTTCTAAATAGAACACAATGTATTAAATTGATATTTATATATAAGTTCAACAATTGAATTATTTATTTTAAGAATAAAATACTAGCTTAAATAATTGTTTTTAATATTGTATTTTAGTTTACAATTAAAAAAAAATTGATTTTTAATTAGATTTTTTTAAAGAAAACTTCTTCATAGATTTAATGTCATAATAGATTTAATTCTAAATTAATTTAGATAGTGAGATATATTCTGAAGACTAAAATAAAAATTGTGGATTTTTGTGTCGAAGTAAACCGATGAATCCATAAAAGAGTGACCGATAAGTAAAGTAAGATTCATGGGTGCCCGTAAGTTGATTTCAGGTCCAAAAATTCAGTCATATTTTCATAATATCCATCTATTGTTATTTTATTTTACTACCAGCTAACCAGTTACAACATATGTATTCATCGTCACATAATTCCCTAGGAATGGCATGTCCTTGCCCTGGTCTCCTCCCCTACAATTCACTCCTATAAGAATATGTAAAACTGTGTAAAAAGTTTTTGTCCCCCTTCTCCATAAAAAAAAAAAAATAAATAAATCTAGTCGTGGATCCGCCATTGTTATAAAGGTACGAATTTCGTAGTGATATGCACTGAGAAACGACGGCGTGGGTGAGATTTTCTCTTCGGGTACCGGTGGACCCTCGTAAACACCATTAACTTCGTTGTGCCATTTTCCCGAAACACAACATATTATATTATAATTATTTATAATGTGTATTTTTTTATTGTAAATATAATTTTTTACCGCGGGCGCAATATGATCTCGCCGTATTTCACGATTCACGGAGACACATATCACGCCTATACCATAACTATGGCTACCGACGAATTTTTAAACGGGCGGTCTGATGGTACGCAACACCTGTTTTTCTTTTCCCCCGTCACGGTGGTGCACAGCGTCCACCGTAGGGATGACAACATTAGTATAAAATGGATATGTGGCAGACAGATAATACCGATGATTGATGGTGATTATTATATTATTATTTATTTATATATAATATATTATGTGCCTATATGCTCACATATTATTATAATATAATATATTGGATGTATTTATAGAGAGTATTATTTTTCCTTTATCTCGCCTCGTTCCGTGGGAACCGACGTATTATAGACGACTCGGCTTGCCGGGACCGATAGCCCGTGAACGGGTATTTCGTATGTGTATGTACGGCGTTAAAATAACTACCTACTGTACCACGACCATATTTCAGTCGAAAATTATACTGATATTGTTGTTTATATTGGAGTGGAAAGCTCGTCATCGATTCTGATCGGCACACCCCCGTGAAACCCCAATGACGCGAGACGTGAGGAAACCGCACAATATTATTATTATGGCCAGAAAAGCAATCCCGGTTATACCCATAGTGCGTGCGTGGTCCAAGAACGATCTCTGCAGTATACAGAAACGGTCACTCGTGTTTGCGGTTTACCGTGCATCCTCGGAGTAAGCAGCAACAGTCGAAAGATAGATGAACGTGTATTATATGGGTAGCTCGTTTAAATTTAACGATATTAAACAATAATAATAATAATATATTGGATAAGAAAGAAAGGAAAAAAAAAACGGGAAATCGATTTTATCAGCCCGGATTTATAAATAATTAAGTAGATATACCTCAAAACCGTAGAACTATTAACCAAGTGTAGGGAAATGAAAACTCTCAGACAACATCTGATAAGCGAAAAGGTGTATTATGAAGGTAAAATTTATTTTAAATTCGTTTGTTTCGTAATATTTAGGAAATTTACCTACGATGCTATTGTCATGATTTCCTTAAATGTAATTATAACCATCAACATACTCAAGGATTAATCGGTATTTAATAATACTTTAATTTTTCTTCTGTAATACTTATTTTCGCTCATTAGTTTTCCCATACTCGTATATTATCCGAGTGTTTCAATAGATAGGAGGTGAGAAATGTGTAGTCCATTTAATTAATATCACGTATATACTCATAACAATTCGGTTGTTAGATTCACGATTAAATAGTTTATTTATACAATTATATCAAAACGATTGCCGTTGAAATTAGATTGTAGAATATACTTAATATTATTAACCATAAAACCGTAAAGGTTCTGATCCCCGATTATAAGGATATAATATTATATTACACGAGATTTTCTGATCGAGTGTCGGAATCTCGCACCACCACTGACAATAATATATAATTCGTGCCTTTTGATCGATAAACACACTTCTCCAGGAAAAACGGCACATCCGAACAGGCATATTATATCAACCAGTAACCGTGGTAGCCCGTTTATCATAAATAGTATACCTGTATGGCAGCTCGGGTGAATTATACGTGTCCCTTCGACTTCATACACATACACTTAAATTCCAGTAACAGTGGTTACCGGTTATCGTTTTACCGTGTCTTTATATAAATATATATCAACTTCTATCGGGGAGGGAATGTCACGCCATAAATTCATTTCGACGTGGGGCTGCAGCTTGTGTTTTCGCGCAAAATCGAAATTTATTTATCGTTTTCGCCTCACACGACGCGACTCCACCACCGGGTGTATTATTTCCGTCGTTTACGATGCGCGGCGTCGTCGGCGCGACCGATTTGTCACGTGCGTTTTATTTCGGCCGAAAACTTTGACGGATTACTGTGCTCGGCGGGGCTCTCCCGCCGAAGTCAATTATCCGGCTCGAAGGACCAACTCTCGTATATTATAAGTATGCAATATGTGCTTGTGTGTGTGTGTGTGCCGTACATAAGTCCACAAATAAATCTTTCTCTCGATTTTTCGACCGCCTATAAATATATCATACTCAGTACTGAGGGTGGTGCGTATACATACACACACTCACAAACATACATATTATATAGAAAACACGCGTATACTACACCGACGTTTCGTTGTACAGTTTATATTATATATAGGTATTAATGCGTAATGGGGTCGTAAATAACAAAAGACTGTTAAAACTTACGGCCAACGGTGCCATGTACGACACGAGATGCATTGAATATTATAGTGTATTCTTACGCTATTATATTATTTTGTAGATTTTGTTGTTGTTTTTTTTTTTGTATATTTCTCTATAAATATTATTATAATTAGGCTAACTGACGTCAGTATCGTTTCTCTTCCTGAACTTCCGGAACTTTACAACAATTCGTTCTGAACAAGCAGAAACCAACGAAATTCCAAGTTGTGTCTTGCAGTGTTTTCGAAACAACCGACATGTTTTGTTGATACTCGGTATCGTAAAAACATCTATATTTTATATGAATCGAGATAAAAATCTATTGAATAGGATAATACAAAAAATTTATTACATTATAAAAAATTATTATATAAACCATTCAATATTTTTTCAAGAAATTAAAAAAAAAACAGTTTTTTTAGACGTGTATATTGATGGCTATATAATATGGTAAACGGCATATTTTCTACTTTATAGGAAAGCCAAAAAAATGATTTTGGACTTTTCTTAAACTTTAGTATGATGTAACAAATCGAACTTTTAAGGTAACTTTTCAATTCTGTTTTAAATAGATTAGTAAAATAGCACTTATTAGGGAACATATTTTATTTTCATAATGTATTTAATGGTTAAAATATCTTTTTTTCAATTTTCTTCAAATGATGGCACTTACTACGTAAATTTTGATTTACGTTTGGAATTTATATCATTCTAAACGAAAATGTTAAAAGCGCCCTTAAAATATTAAACTACAAATGTTGATGTATTCTAATATTTCATCAATAGTTATGATGTAAGCAACGTCATACGAGTGTGTATTAATCAGTTCTAAGGGGAACACAAGCACGTGCGTCCTACCCACAATACTGAATAAAGAAAATTATTTATGAAAAACTTTTATAAAAAAAATTAAAAATAGTCAATATAACTGACTATCAAAAAAAAAATCCGAAGTTCCAAGCGATCAATCGTAATATTAACACGATTATTAATATTCATATAGGTACATAAGATAATAAACTACGGCCACCGTGGGACGCGGTGGCGGGCACTACTCCGTTGTGCTCCAATCAACCGTATAAAATTCAATAATTGTCCCCACTTGTCGGCACAATTACACAGTATTGCGGTGCACAAACGAATTGTACCCAAATTATTTTTATTGCCGTCTGGTCTTATCGTGGTCGTCCTTGTTATCGGTAATAATACACATTACACAATAAACAATATTTTATCAGTATATATTATATTATATTTTAATATACAACTTGATACCTACTTAAAATTCATCTGCTTGTATTTTTCATAATTAATAAATGTAATAAATTTATAATTAACACGTATGCATTATAGTGTTAGTTATATAAAGTATAAGTGTACCTACCTATACATAATAAATTTATATATTTAAATTTGTACATTTTCATGTAAGTTCTATATTTTATTTTTGTTCATTGTTTGTATAAGATATAAGCATTTAGCATAGGTATATTATTAGGAATATTAAAAGTATTTCTTGTATAATATATATATATATATTTTATCATCAGTGAATTAAGGTGAATTTGAGGAATTAAAAATAGGAATTAGGGATGGTAAGTTATGATAACGATGGGGTAATCAAAAAGGGGTAAACTATTTGTGTTCCACCTACTGTGAATCCCACGAACCGCCACTGGTATAAATGTAATAGATCAATAGTGATTTTTTGTGTGGTACATACAACATAAATTACATGGTATACTGCACATATAATTTTATCGGCTGGTGTCTACAGTATAATATATCATTTACAACCCTATTTATTTTTTGACTTGCGAAATAATGATGTTTGCTGTTCAGTAAAAAATTAACAATTTTAGACATTTCAAAACACACGAATCGACACATTAGAGTGTCGTCTATAACGCTGTATTTCTAGTGTCACCGTAAATAGCATGTTGACCATCGATATGTCTCTCGGAGAAAAGCATCTCAAAGAGTTTTCTACTAAAATTGCTTATTTTTTTTTCTACCCCAATTCTCGTATTTATTATCTTTACTTTATATTATGCAAGGCGGACGTGACAATAAAAAGATTCGGATGTGAACGGCTGGACAACAGCTGCCACGTCATAAATTTTCAAAGGGGTCAGTCTGCAGTATACCGTTTTTACGATCGGTTCTTATGAGCTTTTCCGACTGTATTAAATGACAAGATTATGGTGACCGACCCAAGTTTTTACACTATATTTGTACGGATTCTTTCAATGTCGAATGAATTCGGACACGCATTTTCGATAATATAGTAATGTACATATAATAATTATAAACATATTATCGTATAATTAAACAAGATCTTCATATTGTCGTGGCGTGATCCATTGTACGGCAAGTTTTCGGCATTGTTCGTCTGTTTAGTTTAAGTATTGAGTCGCAATCAATGCTGTATATGTGGAAGTGTGTCTTTTTATATGAATACATTGTACGTATATGGAGAACGGAGACATATGATTAAGTCGTCTGTCCAGAGAAGTTCTAATAAGCAAAGAAAGGGAAAATATAAATTATTGAAGATATTTTTTTTACTAATTTTCATCATTATTAAGATCCGGGGTTAAAACAACTTCCAAAAAAATCAGTAACCATCCCCATCAGGACCCGAAAAATTGTCGAGGACCGGTAACCGCTTTTTAATTTTTAGGATAACCACTTCTTGGTTTAAAATCACTTGCTACTACACATAACTAGTCACCGACTTTGAATTAATTTTTCTTTTGTTACTTTTATTGGTTATTGATTTTGTTAAAATTACTGATAATATTATAAAACGGTCACAATTATATTAAAAAAAAAAAAACCAAAATATAATTTCCGGTTACTGATTACCAATTATCGCTTTTTGGACTTAGAAACGAAACTGGAAATCGTTTTTCGAAAAACTTGGTTACTGGTTTTAAGCCCTAATTAAGGTGTATAAATTGTGAGAATAACACTACTGTTCATAATTTATGGCGATTGTGTTAGTAGCTTTAGTTCACATTTTGAGTTTGTTCTATGGTAATGTATATGAATTTAACAGACTGGGACTTCGTTATATAATAATAATATTCTTAACAGTGTGCACAATACAAATAGTGTTGAACAGACTTTTATTTATAAATAGTTGTTGTGTGTTTAGAAATATGATATACGCAGGGCTTGGAAACGTTATAATTTTTTTCGTTATAACGTATTGGTATTTCTTTTTTAAATGTTATTTAAAGTTGCATTATAACATTATAAATATTTTTCGTTATAACGGCTTTTAAATTTGGCGATATAATGTTTTTTTTTTTTATTATAAAAAACATTATCAGTTGTAAAATTACGGATATTTAGTCTCTGTTCAAAAATTTAAAGTGATTCCTATTGCCTATACACTATACTCCTACTTTATATAGTATGGTGTATTTTTTTCGTATAACGTTTTTCGTTTTAAAACGTTATTTAATTTTGCGGTAAAACATTGTTTGTTTTATAATTTTATCGATTTTCTTCGTTATAATATCATCATGATAACGTTATAAACATAACGTTTTCAAGCCCTGGCTATGCGTATATAGTGTGTTTAAGATATTATTAAGCATTTACTATTAAAAATTTGCGACTTTCTAATATTGATTAACTAGTTTTTATCGAAAAAATCGCAAGAGCGGACTTAGTAAAGATTTCTAAACCGATACTACAGCGCTGAATGTCGCCAAACACGTTTTGGTTGTTTACCTTGTTGTCCTTTCTGGGGATCGATTTTTGAATCTCGTAACCGTAATGTCGTATACGAAAAATCACATTTGTCACGTGAAATTTAATTTGGTCTATTCTCGAATCTGTATACGACAATTTGTTACGACAATTATGTGTGACAAAATGTCGTAGTACTCGATTGGGTACGACAATATAATTATCACACGACTTTTTGTCCGACTATTTAATATTTATTATCGTTTGATTCAATTTTGATAAAATTATTCTTTTGTTTTTGTAGTATTTTTGTGTATCATTGAACTTAGTTAATATTTTAATTTTCATGATGGATAATTTTAATGATATCGCGGCTTTGTATATTGGTACTAAATGTGATTAATACTCATGAAATAGCGGAAAATAATCCAAAACAAGGTTTTTTGGTTAAATATGATCCATTTAATCAATGTGATAGTTTATTTTTGAAAAATTATAGACTAACTAAAGATGTAGTTCGACAGCTAATAGGTTTGGTTACACCTTACATTGGACCAGAAACGAGGTCTTCGTCTATAACAATCTCCACAAAAGTAATGATTAAAAATTGATTTTTGATTAGTTATACCTATTATTATATAAATTTAAACCTTCAACTTTTTAGTACGTTTAAGAAATGAACAGCTTTATGGCAACAAAACTATACTGAGCTACTTGCAATAAATTGATAACGAACGAGATACCGGCGGCTACAGAGCTCTTGTCACGATTCTGTACATGATAGCGTATTGTTCTCTATGGTAACCGACTCGGTTTACGTGACAAATATTTCGTGTGTGACAAAATAACTTCGATACCCAACTATAAATGTCGTTTGTAGGTCAAGAATAGGTATTTAAAGAGTGTCGTACGACAAAACCCTATACGGATAATGTCTCGTACGGAATTTTCTTAACGAGATTCAAGAATCGACACCACCACCTGGGGACTTTAAACAATCGACCGATTAAAACGCTTGTAATATTTACCGAATAATATGACGATAGTCATACGGGGTACAATGATTTCGTTCGTTATTTATTTATTATTACTAAAAACAATAAGATCAATTATATTCTTACGATAATCGTTTTTTTTTTTTTCTGGTGTAAATCCTCTGTTTGTTGAACACGCTTCGGCGAACAGGTATCGGAGCGGTCAGTGTTGCGCTCAACAACACACCACACGTTTTATGTGGACGGGTGAGCGGAGAAAATAAGCTGTCGTGTGCCGAACGCGGTACACGCCGGAGAGATCATCCGAAGGGACACAATGTCCGGCGGCTGAAGGGCGCGGCGCGTGTACAGTGAAAAAGTACGGGGGCCGGTGCTGTCCAAAACAGGGTCTCTCGATTGCGCAAACACGCGCGCGAACCGAGTAAATTTTCTGCACATCTCTGTGCGTAAATCTCCCACGGACAACACGACGACGACGACGACGACGATGACCACCGGAAGCGGTCGACCGCATGTACACAATGGGCCGGTGGTGGACTGATATTACTGTACCTACACGAGCCCGCATCCAGAGGGGTCCGAAAAATGTTCTCGACTTAACAACAATATGTTTCGAGAAGAAAGAAAAAAAAAAAAATTAAAAATATTAATCGGACTAAAGTAACAATATTATAGGTTCCAGTGCGCAAAAACGCGGTACATCCACTTTTGAAAAACGTTCAGGAGAAGATATTATAAAGTCTTAAGCGTCAAGAGAATGTCAGCTCGGCCGTTTTTAAAGGATTTTATAAAGGCGATTTTCAGACAATTTTAAGAGAAAATTATAAATCTAACAATATTGAAAATTATATTTATATGGAATTAAATATTTTTTTTATTAAATAAATACACATAACACATACATTCATAACGTTCTTCTGGAAAAAAATCGAATTAAACGAGATATGGAACATTTTCATTCTTAGATATTGGTTCATTATATACGAGTTCGTTAAATAATTAAATAAGGAACAAGATCAGGTTCCGGTTCCAAAAGATACCGTTCCCAATACTGGTATTTTTTTTATTTCACTTTTGAACCCTGTGTACGCGTTAGAATTTAATCATTTAACGTTTTGGAGTGTATATTTCACGAACGAAATAATAATTACACTCTGTATTAGAAAAGAACATTATATATTTTTTTTTCGTCACTATATACGTCGTCGGACTTCCTTCCAATAAAACATAACTGCCGCGCGTATAGACTCGGTAAACTATATATAATATATAGCGTATATTGTCTACACAGTCTTTATATTTCAGTCTCTATACATCGTAAAGAATAAAATATTGTTTCCACTTTTTTCTAGACGAAAAACAAAAAAAAAAAAAAAAAAAAAAACGAAAAAGCAAAAGAATAAAAGTTTGTTCGGCAGTTATGTGCGGTTCGTCAGTTTTTGATGGTCGTCGTTAAAAATAACGACTGGCTACGAAGATCAAACGGATACGCAATGTTTAACGAATATAATCACATATACAGACGGAGAAGAGAAAAAAAAAAATAATAATCATAATAATAATAATAGTAACGTTATAGACTGAGTGTAGGTCGTATATTGGCGAAAAGGGACGCGGACACGACGATAGGGTACGTCAAAACTGTATTGTGATTAGACATCGTAAACACATCGGCCCGAGATCTGTGCTGTGGGACGGCGGAGAGGCGAATTTCCGAAAACCGTTATCGTTACGGCGTAAGCAGCTCGGGTGGTAATAATTTCGAGTGTTATTTGGAGGCTGAGGCGATATATATACACACATATGTGGCGTATTGTGTGTGTATATACGAATCACGAAAATTAATGTCGAATATCGAGACAGAAAAGTCCGATGTTATATAAGGAATTTTAGTGATTTTTTCATGTGGTATATTGAGAGGACGTCGTGTCTATACATTTTCAATTGAAAAACTTGCATTAGCATATTTTTTTCGTTCTTATCAACTTAAAAACATCGTAAAAGTACGCAGTGAAGAACAAATTATAGCTAATATGAGTAATAAGATTGTCTAATGCCACACGTAGCCTTTTTTTATATGTAATAATTTTTTCAAGATTTATAGTTATTTTAAATGAATCGCAAAAATCGATTTTATAACAACTCATAAAATGTGTACCTAATAATGCACGTGTCAATAATCGGCTACATATAGGTGGCTAGATAATTTTGTTTTTTATAATTTAGTTTTATTTCATCTTTCTGAAAAATGTAAAAAATGTGTAAACATGTATTTGTAACAAATATCGTGATTACTCGATAGTAAAAAAATAATATTGGCATAAGACCATTTTTTAATTATCTTGAAAATTTATTAAAATATTTTTAAATTGTTGGATTCTAATTTTTTTAAAAATGTCTATACAGATCTCCTTGAAAACCGTGCGTACGATGTCCTCTTAATAGGACCCTGCACAGATGAACTTTGGTACCATAAAACACGCTCACTAAGATTGCAAATCATTTTGATCAGAGTAAATTTAGAGCCAAATCATTTACAATCAAAATAAAATAAAATAACATTTTCGAATGCACTCGGAGCTTTTTTCGATAAAAAAAAAAATTTTTTTTCAAAAGAGTTACAATTGTTTAAATACACTAAAAAGAAGTTTTTTTTTACTTGTAAGCAATATATCGCACATATACAATATATGTTGTATATGGTATAATGAAATACAGCCCGGACGTACACTCGGGGAAATATTGTTTCCTTTAATTTTAATAGTAGGCGTTAATATGGCTCTAAAATCAATGTGGAATCATTTATTTGCAATTTAATAGTGACCATAGCTATAATAATAGACATATTATTTTTTTTTTTAAACGAATATCGTAATTACACATCAATGAAAAATGGTATCGGCACAGGACCATTTTTAATTTACACTTAAAATATATTGAAATGTTTGTAAATAAACGGATTTTAATTTTTCTTGAAATTTCATAAAAATCGCCGTCACAGAATCCTTTAAAAATCGGGTGTGTCCTGTTAATACACGTGCGTGTGGGCACTCTACAGGAGAGGCGGATCGTATGTACACGTGTATAGCATAATATTGTACTGCGATATTATCAAAATGTTTCGTATTTTACTTTTAGTCCTATTTTCACCCGTGTAATTTCCATTAAAAGGAAAAACGAACAACAAAATAACAATAAAATCACCGACAAGGCGTTGAATCGTTTCCGACGACTATATATATATATATATATATATTTATATAGATTATAAGGTATATGTGCAGTGTGACCAATGTCTATATAATACATATATTACAACCTTTATGCGTAACAGTTTTTAGGGACCGGCGGCGTGGCAAACGACGTACATGATTTCTGGTCTTTGACAGGATGTTTTATTAAGGTACGCTGCAGGACTGGTCGCCGTACGACCATCCTTCGTCCCTTTGTCCACCACGCGTCCGCCGCAACAAAAAGAAAAAGAAAAGCGGTCGATGGTCGATTTGCCGACATCGCCGCAGGGGACCAGTCGTACATTACCAATATCCGATCGAATGGAATTATTGAAAACCGATTCGATGTAGGTAATCGGTAACGCCGAAAATCCTTTGCCAATCCGTTCCGCTAAAGACGGTATAAATTTAGACTTTATACTACGTTCATGTGTATTGAGTTAACGTGGAAATTTCGGTCACTACACAGGAGGACATCAAAAACGCGATTTCGATATAACAGTGCTGTTAATTCATACCGATCCGATTCTTTATGGCAATTACCCAAGTCGTGGCAGGAGGTGGTAGTATTGCCAATTTAAATAGGTAGGAAAACAATTTTGTTTATTTTAAAAATTGGCTGTATTACACACTTTAGATATTTAAATCCAAAAAATTGTATGAATAAACTAATGAGTATTGTACCATTACGAAATATTGACCGAGTGTATAGAAAAAAATCTGAAGAATATAATAATTGGTGGGGAAATTCTCGAAATATGGCCTCTTGCATAATATCTATTGAGTGTATTGTGTATTTATTTCATTATAAACAAGAAAAAGATAATGTTATTTTTTTTAAAAAACAGTTGGTTGTATTATACTTCAGATATTTAAATCCAAAAAATTTTATGCATAAACTAATGAGTATTGTGCCATTACGAAATACCGACCGAGTGTACAGAAAAATTCTGAAGAATATAATACAATTTAGTTGGGAAATCCTCGAAACATTACGTTTTATACAATATCTTGAATGTATTGAATGTTTATATTATTATTAATGTGAACTTTATTAATCAATTAAAAATTATAATCATATTTTGAACAACTAAAACTTTGAATAACAAAATGTAGAATAACATTTATTTAAACTGTTAATAAATCCAATAATAATTGTTATTGTTAAAACAACATTTTTTCGAGACAAGTAGTTTGACTATGTGACGTTCAAGATTTTTCCTATTAGTATTTTTATATTCAAGATTTTGATCATTCTTATTTTTTCTATATTTCAATTTTAATTATTCAGCCTTTTCAAAGTGGTTTTTTTATCAATGTATTGACCACTAGTATTTTCTAAAAATAAAATGATCAATGATCATAGTTCATAATTTACTTACAATTAAGATATTTACATTGGTACTTAAAAAAATATGGCAAAAGTTATAAATTAACTATTTTTTACATTTACGTTATCTTTCTATACAGCGATAATTCAGAATCTAAAATGTTTTTTTTTACTTTCTCCAAATATCGTATCTAATTAGTATATTAATGTTTCATGTAGGTATTGATTGTAAAAAATAATAGTAGGTTTTGGCTGTTTATTATCCTATTAACTCTAAAAATATGCATGAATATATGACCAAAAAATATCAAAATATGCACTTAATTAAAACAAACAAATATGACATTATAAATGCATTTAAATTATTTTTATTTTCGTAGGTATTCGTTAAAATTATACATTGAAAGAAATATAAATAAGAAAATATGTTATACTTTAAAACGGACATGTTTGCAAGGGCCTTAATACTATATTATAGAATACTATCGGCATTGTCACTGAATCACGATTATCGGTCGTAAAATAATTAAGTTTGAACACCGATCATTGATAATCCTATGAGAACTTATACGTTTTATACTATACACACGTTCATGTGAGTTTATTTATTATTTATTAGTTTTAAATTTTATTAAAATTGAAAAAATGTTTTTTTAATGAAATATGCATTTGTTCACAGTTTTTTTTTTTTTGCTTTTATACATATTGGCGACCCCAAATAGTTGGGAGAGAAGACGAAGAAGATGACAGATGCTATTTTCTATTAACCCCTAAAAATACAAATAAAAATGCAAAATAATAATTAATATAACTGCTTCTACGTCATACTAAACAAATTTATAATTCAGTGTGCAATGTACACTACTAAATTAGTACATATGAAAAAGTCATAAACATCTTGACTAGTGATGTCAGTAAAGAATATTCTTGAAAAGATTATTACCGTAGAATATTCTCACGAAGTAACAAAAACCTGTGAGAATTACAGAAATGAATATGTCGTAATCAAATTTGGTCAAAAATCCTTATGGTCTCTCTGAATTTCTCAAATTTAATATGATCATAATCCATAATAATAAATAATAATAATGAATCATATGACCGAGATTTCCTGTAGAATCGAACGTAAAACACGCTCTATAAGCTTTATAATTAATAAAAATAACAATAAACTGATAAGTGATAACCACGATTGTTGTGATAACATATGTTTTAAAAATCGTAGTAATAACTGTAATTGACCATGGCTACACTATAATATGATATACACTAGTTCGTAGACAATTATTATTGTCCAACGGACAACGTAATATCTATACGTCCCTATATGTTATTTTTAACATAATATTATATGTGTTTCTAAAATTACACTATAATTAATATTACAATATTATTATAGGGCGAGTATATCGGTTGTGGCAATTTGAGTTTTATATTTTATTTAAGAATAATTTGAATAAATTTCAATGATAATAATTGTTTATCGATATATCAATAGAACATCCTTCTCGCTCATTAATCATTAATAATAATACAATTCTATTATTATTATAATTGTACAATATTTATGACCGTAGCAATAATACTAAAAATAATTATTTTAGCAAAAATATTATACACAGTTTTTAAATGAATATAATATGGCTAAAAATATAAAATATAAAAAATTCTCAATTTTGGAGAATATTCTCCCAAATAGATTATTAGCATAATTTTACATTACTAATCCTGACCGTAATACGAGTGTACAAACATCTAGATAAGTATGTTTTGATAACAATATTTCAATATAGATACATGTTCTAGAGATATAACGGAATATGAGTGTACGTATATGTTTAAAATGAAAGATATGCAATTTCCTATCTGGATAACCGTTTCGTGGGGTGAACGAGGGGGTAGTTAAACGGGATTTTTACGGACAACACGCGTTACCGCGATAAGTGTGTCTATTAAAGACCGTCCGCGATCGACCTGGGCGAAAGGTCCATTACGAAATCTACCATCCCCGAGCCGTCGTTTTTGACTTCACATCAGTCGTTTGTTTTAAGGATGCAGCGTATTTCACGCGCGAATAATGACGTTAAGGTCCGGACTAAACGTCTCTTAACCCTCTATCCTTAAGCCTCGGGGGCACGTCGAATGAAATAATCCTTCGAGAAATACATGCACAAACATACATTAAACCAGTATATACCTATATAATTGTACACATACAGATTATATGACTGTAGCAGTGGCTGTATTTTGTTATCACAAATGTCTACTACGCTTAATTAAATTTCAAAAATAGTATCCTTATTTATGATTTGTGTTAGGGGATAAAATAAAATCGGAAAATAACAATTTAATAAACTTATACATTTACATCAATTATTTACTGCAGTACATACTATAAAATTTAGATAATGCTTTGAACACTTTTTGATCATTTATAAAAATTTGAAATTTGATATATTTTTATTTTATGAACATATTTTTATCTTTAACTTAGATTTTGAAGTGTTCTTATTTCCAGCTATAAAAGTTTATCAAATTAAGGTTTGAATAAAAACCATTTTAAAATCACGAATTTCACAACTTTCCAACGTATAATAAAGTAGACTTTATGATTATAATTAATATAATTTGTATTGCAATTATTTGGTCTACAATTAATATCGATAAAATGACGACCGGCGAAGATAATGAAATGAATTAATAATTTCGTTTGATTTTAATACCTTTTTTGTTAATACACTTTTATCAATTATATTCAATTTTAAATGCATATTTAAGTGCATATTTAAAAATAAATGCATATTTTGTAGCATATTATAGTATTTTTTGAGGTTTTGAGAGTTTTTAGTGCATATAAATCCGTTCCCTAATAATGTATAATATAAATTATGTATATGTATATGTATAATATATTATATTTAATGTGTGAGTTATACCATTTCTAGGTAAAATAAGTCCAGTAGAATGTTTAAAGTACAGATATTTCTGATGAAAATCTATTCCAGTTGGTGCTATTGAGAAGGCATTTTTCGATTTTCTCCGTTGTTTTGTGGACGCTATACATACATTTTAACGGTATCAAAACACGTTTGCGCTTTCTAAGTCCAACTTCTCTCCTAGCCATGGTAGATTCAAAATATAAACGGAATATGATAGATGAGATTATTTACTAAGGACGTACATAGAGTTTATTTTTAGTTGAAATAATCTTTTACATTTTTTTTAAATTTGGAAATTTGAAATTTTGAAATCACAAATTTTAGATGTATAAATATACTTATTGAATAAAAACTATGCTCGGTCTTAATTTAAGTTATCATTTTTTATTTAATGTAATTATTTTTCTTTTATGATAATTTTTGATAAAACTGTGCTTAGATAAATCCGCAAGTAGTTTTTAAACAAATATCGTGATTGCACAACAAACAAATGTGATACGAAAATAAGACTAAGATTACTTTTAAAATTTATTTTAACATTTTTTAATTGTTACATTTTCGTTTTTCAAGATACTTCTAATAAATTGTCTATACAGAACCTCTAAAATATGGACGGTATAGCGTCCTCTTAAGCGTAAAAGAAAATAACCCAAAAAAACCTCAATTTGTTATAAATTCGAAAGAAAATAATTATATACCCAAACCCACCATTGATATAAAATTGCAATACTACACTATTCTGTTTGATGACGGAAGAGACATCTACCCCAGACTGTACCTGGAATATTTTGTGTATTATTAAAATAAGGTATCTATATTATATTTATTGACTGTCATAATACATTGAACGTTTATAACCACAATTTAATGAAAGAACTTTCTAAATTTGCCCAAACTATTCTGTGATACTACCAAGCTATTTCAAATTTATATTTTCGTTTTGACACATAAAATTCTACACACAAACTATAGTTTGCTATTGTACAAAGTGTATGCTACAGCACACAAAAGTGAGTCCTGGCCTGTAGTATATTCGTCCTATTTATATATCTGTGTTATATATTATATAGTATTCTTGGCTTTATACGCGTAATACAAAACATTTAGTTCTCATGTCTCCGTACTCCTTAGTTATGCTTTAGCTATAGGCAACGGCAGTTTTGTAGTAAGAAAAAATAAACAACGAACGTCTCCCTGTTAATTTTCAAACCTACCATTTCAATATAAACACAAACGATTACACTCACTCGGTAGTTACAGATAAAATTAAAACGTATATTTTCTATCGACATAATAATAATAATAATAATAATGTAAATAATTAATTTCATTAAACAAGATAATATAGGTATTTTTAATTAAAAAATAATCACGTGTTATGAGATTTCACAATAAATTTCAATGTCATAATTAATTATTGATTTTTTTAAATGTATACCTAATAATGTTATTGAAAACGTGCAACGTCAAAAATATCGTGTTACTTCGTACAAATTACTTTTTAAAAGTAATTGAATTACCGCATTACTGAAAAAAGTAATTGCGTTACAGTAACTTGTAACTTAAGTTAAGTTACTACCCAACACCGTCTATAGAGCAGAGAAGCAACATTGTTGATTTTGTGCAATATCACTAAGTACCGGTATTTTCCGTGAGATAAACATAAATGGTATATCATGGCTATTATGATGCACGGTTAACGCTATCAAATCCTCGATTTAAAATGCGACTCGGAACAATAAACAATATTGTAATCTGATCATTTCGCAGGTACAGCTTAGTGATTATACTTCGAAAAATACTGTACGAACAAGTGATCGAATCGGAGAAATAGAAGAAGTGGGCTTTCTCTCGGGCTTTCAATAAATGAGCTTATCCTCAAACTATGTGTCACTCGTATACCGTAAAAAAAAAAAAAAAAAAAATTTAGTAAGAGTGCTCTCAAAATATTATAAAATAGTAAACGAGATCCTTTCCCCTGCGCACCTCCCCTCCCCCTCTAATTCGAGCGCTGCTAAGGACTTTACTGGGATGAATAAGTTCACGTAGGTACGTCTTGTCGCACTCGTATCATCTCTGTGTAACGATAGTCCCTTTTATTGCCACCATGACCAAGACCGGAAAACGCTATTAAAACGAAACGTTCACCCGCGGCCCGGGGGCAACGTATATATCTTCGTCGTCCCGCGGCGGAGAGGTGTTTCGATAATAACAATAATAATAATAATAATAATAGTGCATAACATAAAGTCACACGTGTATGGCGCATAAACGCATATATACGCTTTTAATCCGCCGCACACCGCAAATAATTTCCGGTATCGCAAGCACACGTCGTATCGACTGCATAAGATATAATGTGCGCAGTATACGTAAAATATTATTTTATATTATGTCTCATACGGTGTATATAAAATGGCCGTATAAAATGTGTATCCGACCAAAAACGAGACGACGTCACCGACGAGGTCGCCACGAACCGCTTTTGAATATATGTATACTCGTATTCGTAATTATTTTTTGTTTTAAAAATGTAATCAGTTTTATGAATTTCAGGCTGTATACATTACGTGATTAATCAGAAACTTTTTTTAATCACCATTTTTTTTTTTTATATATATAAATGGTCTAAAAAAAAAAAGAGTAGTCCAAAAAATGAATTTTCAATAAAATGTACTATTCAATGAGTTACACAAGAGTAAAAGGTTCTATCTATATAAGAAGAACTTATATATTATTAGTAAAATCTGTAGTAATTGTCAAGTATATCCCCACCGAGGCTTCGTTCAGAATCGTTTTTTTTTTTTTAGAAAGAAATGATTTATCATTGCTTTCAAATTCAATATATCCACCACCAGTATCCTATCCAACGAACGAAGTACTTCCACCCCCTACTGACCGGCTTTTTAAAATATAAAATCATCACAATAAGTATTGTGTATTGAAATTTTACGAGGTAAGTACGTTTAAAGGTCGTAAAATCGAGTTATTGAAGTACATAAATATATTATAATATATATATATATATATATATATAGGTTTATATCTATAAGACGCGTACCTATACCGATTCTCTTATAATATAATATAAGGGATAGTAGACGCTGTTTTAATAAAACATTTGGCTCGGTGATAAAATATTCAGATGGCATGTGTTACTGTACTTTCAAGTTTTGATCAATTTTGTCGGCCATTTTAATGGTAAAAAGTAAAAATAAAGCCATATCGTTTATAATATATATGCATAATATATTATGTCTTCCCCGGCATTGTATTAAGAGTAGTAAGGTTAATGATACCTATTATAAGATTATAAGAAAACGAGGTTAAAAATAAAATAATTAATGTTCAGAAAAAAAAAACATTTTTTTTTTGTATTTTTTAAAAATAACTAAAACATTTTAGAATTTGGTATATTTTCACATTTTAACACTTTAAAAAATTATTAAGATAAAAAAAATATTGGCTAATTTTTACACTGAACTACAAAATAGTTATTGTTATTATCTTGAGCGGTCTAATTTCTAATGCATTGAGAATTTAAAATTGGTACTTACCTTATGTTCTTGTAGTATTTCTATAACTTCTTCTTCTTAAGCATTTACAGTCTTTGAAGGACATTCGCTGCCTCTACTACATTTCTCCATCTATCCATATCTACATTTACGCTGTCTGCTATTGTCATTCCCTGAGTACACTAGCTTGTTCAGATCATCGTTGATCCTGTCTGCCCAGCGCTGCTTAAAGCGACCTCTAGTTCTTTTTTCATTAATTTTTTCTTCCAGAGCCTTCCTTAAAATACCTTTTGACTTCCATACATGGTCTGCCCACTCAATTCGCTTACGCATTGATACTGGTTTTTTGGTAAATATGCTGCAATTTTCTATTAGATCTTCTTCTATATTATACTTCATTTTCTAAGATAGGTTCATATATCCTTCTAAGCATTCTTCTTTCAAAACAAGCCACTTTTTCCTCATCTCCTTTATTGGTTGACCATGTTTCACACGCATATGTTAAAACTGGTCGTAAGAAATTTGAGTATAGTTGTTAACTTGAGTATATCATTTCTATATAGTAATAATAATAATAATAACAGTAACAATATATACAATTACTAATAGAGAATACATTTGTTAATAATATTGTAAAATAGTGTAATTTTTAATATTTTATTACACAAATTAAATCCTAATATGGTTACAGGTATCTTTTTTTTCTGATTCTGAACCGCCGGAGCCTTGGGAAATCTAATAAATTATTTAGTATCTATTCAATTAACATAATACGAGTATAATGTACGTGTATAACATTTGGACATTTAGTATTAAATATGGTAATTAAATTGTTTCTCTGCAATTTATATGCAGGGAAATGCACAAAAGACAATATTATTAATAGTAAGTAACTAAGTAATGTAAATGAGCAAAATAATGACAAATAATAACACTACACCGGTGTCCGTAAGATAACAGTAAATGAAATAACTATGGAGTATTGCACATATACCTACTGCTTTTAAGTATAAAATTTGTTTCAAATTATTTTTCCTCAAATAATGTCTATATTTTTATTATTTAGAATGCCCGTATTTTAATTCCAAAAGCATATATGTAGCAAGTACATCTGTAATGATTATTGTTAACAATAATTTTACTTCGAATAATATTATTTTCCATTAAAATTATTTAGGTACTATTTTCATTGGTGTTTTCATTTATATGACGAGCGTTATAGTAGTTACCTACTTGAAACGAAGTTACTCGTACAAAGTAACCATTTTTCGTTACATATAAAATAAATTGTAACAAAATTACGTAACACGACAAGAAAAAAGTCACGTTGTTACAGTAACGCTTAGTTACGTCCATATCATACAACAGTGCGCATCGAGACTATATTTTTTATATTTACTGTGTCTTTTTTTTTTTTTTTTAGTGATGAAGCTAATATACGCCGAATTTCGTGATATGAGAATTGAATAAACCTTTATTTTACGGTACATATAAAAAAATATATAGTAGGTGCACACACATATTGGTATACAAATGCAAGTCGTGTATATATATGATATACCCTTCAGAATGTCATATAAGTCTGAAATTTTCGCGTGCCAAATAAATTAGGATGCAAATCTACCGCAAACTCGAGTCGTATCGAGCGCAATGAATATAAATATGGCTTTTGGTCGGCCAAAACGGCGGCGGCGGTATTGTGGATTTTGCATAATTTTCGCATCTATATTGCAGGTCGCCCCCAAAACCATATTTCAGACACGATTTCCTTCCACTCGCCTTCTTCTTTCTTCCCGTCGACAAATAATAAGGTCATTCCTAAACAACTTTGGCGTGTATACGTAAAGGTATTTTAGCGGGGAGCGACCGAGGAATTACGACGATGCCGTTGTTCTGTACTGCAGTATGACCCCTAACCACCCCCCCTTTCCTCCAGCAAACTCGAGATTACAAACCGGGACAAATGCCACTAGGATCATCATCGATATATTATATTAGAGGTCTTTGTGTTCATGCCACCCTTTTCTGCCAACCCCACCACCACTACTACCACGCCATCGGCTTACCGGGTTTCGGTAACCAAATTGGCTTGTTTCCGGACCAAATCACCGGGCGTTACAACGATTGTGGTTAACGAGTGTTTGCCGTTTAAATATCTTCCACGAAGTCCTCGCGCAATCCAAAATTCTGTAGGGCTTAGGGAAAGGTTCCGATTCGGTATTTTCAAATCGTTCTCTGGAGAATTTCTAAAAATATGTCAAACATCTATATATTGATTGTCATCACGATTTAAAACCATTGAATTGTCTGCGTATAGTTCATCGTTGGAAAACGATGTTAATGTCGTCATTCCAATTATTTTATATTATTTCGAATATGACAATCGGCTAGTAATGTATAACGATATAATAAAATAAGATAAAATAGTATATATAACGAAGTAATAGAATAAAATGAAATAAATAATAAGGATATAATTTTAATGTAGATTAATATCAGCCCCTAAAATTGTGTGTAGTACGAAAATGTTAATGTGCAGTACGAAATTAGCAACTGTGTTAATCAAATTTTAAATTTCTACATATTATAATACTCAGTGGCGTATTTATGTACATCCAAAATAAATTACTATTTAATATTACATGAAAACGTAAATACCTATAATTAATTTTTTAAATATAATTTTTACAATATAATATCTGAAAATAGAGTATGATGACCGAAAAAAAAGTATTAATAATACCCTCAAAATGAATATAATGACAAAACTTACGATTCAGAGTTGTGCAAAATATTTTTTCGTTTTATAATGATATTTATTTGTATAACATTTTTCTGTGAACAATTTATTGACCAGAAGACTTGAAGTCATGATCTATTTTTTTCATGCATACCCAATTATTGGCCCAAAATGTTATCAAAAAGTACTTTGAAGAGGTAATTTGTCGAATTTTGAAAAATAAACCAGAAAAGAAATATTTAAAAATACGGGTTAAAATAATTGTTATTCCTCATAAATCCAAAAATATTGGTTCTAAATACTTGAAAATCTTGCAGAATATTTATTTTACTCGAGCTTAAAAAAAAATGATTT
>JAIPRL010006063.1:0-29121 GCA_025469235.1 Pemphigus obesinymphae | reverse complement strand
GCTCTTAGTATCTGAAAATTACTACTCGAAATTGTGAGTACCCATTTATTAACTATACTATATTATAATCAATGATATACCTATATACAAAAAAAAAACTCATCATTGTAAAACCATAATATACCTACTAAGCATCTCAGAATCTCAAGTACTCAGAATCTAAAATAAAAAAAACATAACCCATGATTCGGCTTTAGACATTATGATCGGTATACAAAATAATATAATGAACTCGCCGCTTGTACCTACTTATATTATAATTATATAATGATGATTTACGTATTTGTGCTGACTTGATAATCGATATTTATTTCAATTACAAAAATATTGGACAATTAAAATTTTTTAATTTGCCGACTTGAGATTGAGTTAAAGTTTAGACTGTGGCAAATGTATGAGTTGCCACCCCCCAAATGACGCCACTGATATTATGTACCTATATAGTATTCTAGAAGATGCGGGTAGAAATTGAGGGCGTGCGTCTCAAATTCTCGAATAATGTTCCGTCTAATAGAATTATTTTATATGTTGAAAGTCAATATTGTAATAAGTAGTTAACTTTCACTGTTTAAATATTTAAATCTTACGATTTACAATTACAATAATATAATGTTCACGAAAATTGTAAACATTATATTTTAAATTTTAAGTAGGTAAATTTATGCGGAGTGGCGTAGCCAGGGAGAATTTTGGTTGTTTAACCCCCCCCCCTTTCCTTTTTTTCATACGTTTTAACCTAATAAATATATTATAATTTATACTTTTTTATTTTATTTTTACATTTTTTTTTTTTTTTTTGTATACACACTAATTGAACCGGGTCCTCGAATGGTCCAAATAAGAGTATGAGCACAGACCAACAGACCTAACAAAAGACGTAAAACTTATAGTTTAATTTATACTTAAACCACACGAATTATTTGTAGATATTCTAAATACGAGTACCCATATACCTATAATATAGGTATGATTAAATATTTGTTTTATAATTTTAAACACTTTTTCAGTAGCGTTACAATAATAAGTTACATTCTTATATGTTTTTAAGGTGTAAGATGTGCTTTTTTAGAGTGACACCCCCTCCCCCAGTACTAAGGTAAAATGTCGGAAAAATTAAGTCCAGTCTTTAATTAAAGAAATTAAGTCGATGACTTTTTTTTAAAAAAAGTTCTCAAAATTACTCCGTGAACTTCCGCCCCTCACGGATATTTCTTAGCGCCGGTCCTGCTTCTAGAATTTTACAAATTGCAGCTCAACTAATAACAACTTATAAGCTCAGACGGCTCAAAACCGAAAAGTTATAAAATGAACAGTTTTTGGAAAAGTACTGGGAAAAGATTAGAATGAACTAATTTGTATCATTGTATTGAATGAATACAGAGAATCCAAAGCATCTCAATCAATATCAATATTATTTTAAGCTCTATAGTTTTACATATATATATAGTACCTAAATATTCTCCTGAACAATTTCAATATAAATATATTATAGTAAACGTTATTTTTGGGTAAACCAATAATAAGCTTAATTTAGATATTTTTTGTTTTTTTTTTTAAATGGTCACTTATCATTTTTGATAATAACGAGCTTAGAAAGACAAATAATTCATAGAATTTATTTAGAATCATATTATTTAAATTAGTGATGTTACGAACCCAGATTTTTGAGGTCGAACCGAACCCGAACCGAACTTTTTAAAATTTTAACGAACCCGAACCGAACCGAACTTTCAATTTTTTATTCGAACCCGAACCGAACCGAACTATTCAATTAAAATATCGAACCCGAACCGAACTTCATAAAAAAAAAAACAATACAATAATATAAATTACCATTTTTTATTAATTATGTATATTTTCATAAGAATTTATTAAGTAGGTGCCTCTTAAACATAATTTTAAGCCTAAGTAAAGAAGTATTCCACATTTTTTCATTTCTTTTAATCGTTTTTCGACAAATTAGTTTCAAATTTTTTTTCCTAGGTTCGATATTCGAACTGAACTATTTTTTGTTTAGTTCGGTTCGAATATTTCCAATTTTGAGTTCGATTTTCGAACCGAACTGAACACCCCGGGTTCGGTTCGGTTCGGTTCGAAAATCGAACAGTTCGTAACATCACTAATATCAATACATAATAGTATATTAGTATACCAATAATTACCAATGCATTGTAAAAATATGTATATAATTTATAAATTAATTTTTTTTACCAATTTTCTATATATATATATTTACCTCTCATTATTATTTATTAATTTGCATCGTAGTATTAATATACATTTATGTTTTATTTACGAAAATAACCTTAAAATATGCAGCAGAAAAAAAATATATGTATTAGTAATAGCTTGTATTATAGATCACATCTGAAACAAATTCATAATTAGGTCTATTCTGCACTGAAAAAAAAAAGGAAAAAGTAAAAACATTATTTTAATCCTAGTCATGAAACCTGTTTTCTTAATGTGTTATAAATTTATAATGATCTTATCGATTATATTATATTATGTTTTCGCAGATACTCGATGTTTGTTTATAATATTATTACACCTACTAATTAGGTATATGATACAACTCCCAGCTATATACTGATGAAACGCATAATTTCTTTATTTCTAAATATTTTCACACTATAAGATAAAAAAATGTTATATACTTATATATATATTGTGAAAATAGTAGTAAAAAAATATCCTAGAAATAACCATTAAAATTAATAAAAAAAATTACAAAAAAACATGCAGTGTACGCAATGAGGATCAAAGACCGTCGGTATTTTGTTTATTTTGTTTTGATAGGATTGTAAATTAAATATAGATATACATTTTGATTTATTGTGCAGTACATTATGTAGGCATAATAACGATGAGGTTTTTGTTAATTCATTGTTTTTAAGTAAATCAACAGCATAATATAATATAATACTATTTCCTAGAGGACTATGACCCTTACGACCTTGATTGCAATATGTTAAGGATTGTCAAAACAACATCCTCCAGCTAAAGATCATTGTCTATTAAAGTTGCTTGTTAAAGAAATATTAGCGAGCACATCTGTTAAATATCGAATTTCTTTTACGACAATTAAAAAAAAGCATACACATAATGGTTGAAAATGAAATCATTGTTCTTGTGCACATTTCTTTTTCCCTTTTTACAATTTTAGAAAATTCATTTTCTATAAACAATACCATACACTACATACCTACACATGACTTCCAATATGACACAATTAATTTCCGAAGATTTATTTTTATTTTAGAAATAACAATCAATTAAAAATATGTAAATATGATTGTGTCTACTGTACCTTCCACCTTTTGAACAATTTTCAAAATTACAAATTAAAAGCTTATTCGAATAATACTATTTGTGTACATATTATCCTGACACATTATTTTATACAACATTTATCTAATTAAATATAACTCAAATCTACAGATTTACAATAAAATACATTTATTATGGATTTCAGTTTTATTTAATTTATATAAATTATTCACAAGTACTTAATTTATAAACAGTGTATACCATTTATATCGTAAAATATATTTCCAGGAAATCGATATTTGATTCTCTATAAAAATTGCTAATTGGCAGGTACCTAAGTATTTTCACAACTTACGTTAAGTGATTCATGTTGACTCATAATAAACGAACGACTAAATACTAAAATACTTTTCATGTAAAATTTTTTTGGAAAAACAGGTTAATGACAAATAATGAAAATATATATTAAAATAACTGTTATTGCCTAACCTAAAAAAAACCCATAGAAAAACTACGCAGGCATAAATGATGAAATTTGTCCATCGACCCATGGCGAACTAATGTAATACCGTCTTTATATATAGGCTGTATGGAAATTTACCTTTGATGGGAAAAATTAATATTTTTAACTTATAAAAATGAAATTCAATTGAAAATTTCTAGCTGAAGAGTTAAAGTTTATTGGTATTTTGAGTATACCAGTTTACTGGTAAAGTTAATTAGTCATGTTGAATGAAATGAAAAGATAAAAAAAGTTAATTAATTTTTTTTAATCTATTTCCATTAAGTACCTAAATCCTAATAATTTGTGAACAGCTAAAACCACGAATCATATCAAAATAATACCTTTTAAATAATCATATCAAACGATAAATAAATGAAACAAATAGTATATAAATATTTCTTAGACTTTAGACACTTAAAATTGTAAATTAACTTAATTGGAAAAATTTTTTATTATTAAATGTATATATTTTTTAAATATTATGATATAATATTATAAGTTATATATTTAAAATAATTCAATTTTGACTTACCCTTCAGACTGGTTATTTATTTTTTAACAAATTTAACTAAAAATGGAAATCAAGGGAAGCGAAGGAAAGGTATCTGGTAGGAATATGTAGCGAGGTAGAGATTCTTATGAAAACTGGTAGCAGAGAGGAAGCATACAAAGTGGTGAAAAAGTTCTTTAGTCAGTATACACCTAGAGTTGGAGGAGTACAAGATAGTAATGGAAAAATTCTATATGAACAAAAAGATATAGCTAAAAGATGGAAGGAATATTTGGAAATTTTGTACGAGGGTGAAACACTTTAGGATAATGCCTAAATCGAAGAGGAGAGAAATACGGAGGAAAAATATGAAAAGGACCAGGTTATGAGAGAGGAGCCTGATAAAGCCCTAAGGAATCTGAAGAATAAGAAAGTAGCAGGAGTTGACGGAATACAAAGACGGAACACTTTGGAAGGAGTCTGGGAGAAAAAATTAAAAACGAATTATTTCAAATTATCAGAGATATTTACGACACAGGTGAATTTCCTGAGGATTACTTAAAAAGCTTAATATTATACCCTATTTATTATTATTACACGCTATCATCTCCAATCATATTCAATACGTATATCCAAGAAGCAAGAGATAAGATAAAGGAAGATACCAATTTGGACATAAAGATTAACGGTCAGAGAATAAGTATGTTACACTTTGCCGATGACATAGCACTAATTGTTGAAAATGAGAAAGACTTACAGGAATGAATAAGAATAGTCGATGATACATTTAACAACGATCTGAAAATGAAAATATATGTGCAAAAAACAATAGTACTTGTGTGTGGATGGGAAAATAAAAGAGTACATATAAAGCTACGAGAAGATCAAGTAGATGAATTTGTGTATCTAGGAAGCTCAATAAGCAAGGATGGGCGTAATAAGAGTGAAATAGTAAAACGTATTTGCGAAGCCAAAATAGCTTTTAACAGTAAAAAACCCAACTTACTTCAAAGAACATTAGCCTTCAAATTAGAAAAAAATCTATTGAAGACATATGTACGGAGTATAGCCCTATAGTATATATGGGTGCGAGACCTAGAAAATATCAATGGAAGAGTAATAGAGACTGGAAATATTTGAAATGTAGGAGGACGTTGAAAATAAGCTGGATGGACAGAATAACTAATAAGGAAGTTCTTAAAATAATGTCGGAAGGAAAGCTACTATGAAAAAGTATAGTAAAAAGACGGAATGAATGGATAGGATATATGAGTCGACATGAAGAATTACTAAAAATAATTATAGAAGGAAGTGTGGAAAAAAAGAATCATAAAGAAAAGCCAATAATAGAATATATCCAACAGATAATAAGGGACCAGGAATGTGATTTATATGTAAAATGAAAAGAAAAGTAGATAATGAAAAGAGTGGAAATTGGCTGCAAATTAATTTTCGGATTGAAGCCATAGAAGAAGAACAAGAACTAAAACTATAATTAAAAAGCCAGGGAAACACGTCGGAATTGGATATGGAGTGGAGGAAATCTTTTTTTATATTGGTGGAAAATCAAAAATTTACCCCTTTAAAGTATAATCTATAGAATTATATGATATCAAAAAAGGTCGTTTTGATATATATTTTAATTATGATATACTAAGGTATCACACCCGGTTTTACCAGGAATTTAAATTTATATTTTCATTTAAAAGCATTATTACAAATATCATTAATATCCTACTTTTATATTTAATATTTATTTTAAGTGTTGAATAAAAATTGAAACCTACTTGCCCACTTCGTATATTTAAGTAATAAGTAAGAAGATATATATATATATATATATTTTTTTTTTTATTAAACTTAATAAAAAAGCATTATACTCTCAAAGACTTACTACTGTAATTACTAAATTTATTAGGTATAAGAAAATAATATCAATAAATATAATATAAAAACACTAATACGTATTTAAAAAATATTCGCAATACTACTTAAGTCTAAAATTGGATAATGTATATTTACGGCCCCCCTCACGTCCAGGGGTACTGGACCCCCCAGAACTAAAAAATATTGATTTTAAAACTATTAAATAACAATATTTAATTTTTATAGATAAATTTTTTTTAAACAATAATATCTGGAAATAGAGTTTTATGACTAAAAATGTAATAACAAATAATAATGCTCTAAATATGAATTAATGATTAAATATTAGATTCCGGGAGGTGTGAAATATTTTTCGTTTTACGATTAATTTTATTTGTTTTATATTTTTCTGTGTGCAATTTATCAACCAGAAGCCTTGACAGTTAACGTCATGTTTCAATTTTTTCATTCGTACCCATTTTTTGGGAAAAAATTTTCTTTACTACTTGAAGAAGTACTAAATAAGTCAATTTTTAAAAAACTCATCAGAAAATACTATCGAAAAATACGGGTTAAAATAATGGTTATGGAAATCATAAATCCGAAGATATTTGTTCTAAACACTTGAAAATTTCACAGTAGGTACCTATTTATTTTATTCAAGGTTAAAAAAAATTAAAATAGGATTTTAAAAATGAATAATATATATATTTGTATTAAAAATGTTTTAAACATATATTTAAGTCTCCAATTAATGTATTTACCATTTAAAATGATTTTACAAGTTTTTTAAAATCATTTGAAATGGTAAATCCACATTTAATGTGATTACCAAAAAAGGCAATCACAATTCGATTAACTGTATTATAATTAGTAGGCCGTGGTTCTTAGGTACTTTTATCATTTATTACCAAACTAAGGAGTAATAAGCTTTAAAATGTTAAAAAAATGTATCATTTAAAACTTATAAGTATACCAAATCAATGTTTTAGTATTACCTATATTTTACAATTCTCATGACCTAATCTGTACTTTGTTTTTATGAAGTATTTCTGTCAAAGACTGTTAACCTTTTCGTCAGGTATATTAATGCCTAAATATCGAACTTAAAATATTTTAAATTTTCAAATAAAGATCTTAAAATAATCCAAAAATAAATTATTACTGTTACAAAATTAGAATAATATGTATGAACATAAAAATATGTAAGGTTGAAAAAATTATTTTTGTCACTCGTTTTTATTCATGCTTAATGATTGAATGATTAATGATTAAATTTTTTCCATATAATGCAAAATATTTAAAAAAATACTCTAAAAATATCAAAATTAAGTGCATTAAAGGCTAAAAATTTCGAAAAGTTCAAAATTCAAACGAAATATTTTGAATAAGTATGATTTACCAATAGGCACGGACCCTTCAACCTCCTCCCTTTACCAACAGATTAACAACAGTCCTTCGTGTGTCAACTAAGCGATTTCGCTACTAAATATTGTAAAAATATAAATGATTGGTTTTCAATATATATTGACTGAGGCCGACAATGTTAATATTAGCCGGAAAATCTTGGATAATGTTAATTTTTTAAATTTCATACGTTTCCATTACCTATATATTCCATTCTTCAAAATTAAGGAAACTATTGGAAAAATCAAAAATCACCTTTTGAAGGTATTACCTAACTAGAACCAATTGGCTTTCATTGACATCATGTACAAGTGTCAACACTTCTACTCGACTTCTTCCGGTCGAAAAGTTGCTCACAGATAAACAACACTGTATGCTACAATCAGTAGCTTTCTCGTTACGCTCAGAGTCTAAAAGTAACTCTATTGTAAATTTAAAAACAATTTTTCATTTAAATTTCACCAAAAACCTCACTCGTGTTGGATAATAAAATATATTTAGGTAGATAACGTCACATTAAAAAATAACGAATTGTAAACATTTTAAAATAATAATATTACACGATAAGTGCGTTTAAGTGTACACGATGACATTCGCAGACATTATTATATATTATCGTTCGACTGGTTGACCATAATATCGGTTCGAACGATAAAGACGAGCCGTCTGGGTTAAATATATCTTATTACCGCAGTATATTATTCTGTCATCTGTCGTCACAGACGACGTGATCTCCGATTGCATTTTTTTTTTTTTTTTTAGAAATTCTGTGTAAACAAATAATAAAACGTTTCACCGGCGATCAGTTTTCTCTTGTAAAGTGATTATTTCATTATATTTTATAATCAGACTAATAGAAAACAATAAATTATAATTTTTTCGCCTTGGTGTTTTCGTATATTTGTCATAATATATTTTTCCGTATAATCGCCTTGAATCGACGCAATGATACTTATCGCGATCAAAAGACCGGTAAACCGCTTTTTAATCTGACGACATACCTATTATATATATATTTTGTGTATAATACAATAACAATTAAAGACAAAATACGTTAAAAAATAACGCTTTCAATGTAGTATTTTTCGATGAGTTCAATCTATTTCAATTCGTATAATTTGCAGGACGTGTTAATAATTCAAAAATAATATTTCGCAAGACATAATATATTATTTTGAATGTAATTTATTGTAGTTAACTTTCTGCCTTTTGAAGTTCCAAATCTTATATATAAGTACCCACCTAGTGGCAGCGATGGTAATTAAATTACGTTGTACAATACATAAATAAAAATATTTTAATTACCTTCACGTTACCTACATTTATTTTTATTAAGTGACATTACTTTAATTACTTGAGTATAATAACGTTGCAAACGACGTATACCTTTTTTGTGTTATCACTAAACGCTAACATTAATAATAGTTATTAGTTATCACATTTTAGAATTTGAGCGAACAGAGGAATCTATTGGTATTAAAATCTTGTTTATTGTTCTCTGGAAATAATGTTTTGGGTAGAAGAAGTCGAGTAGGAGTTTTGGTGTAAAGAACTTACTTGGTGGAAAATTCGTTCTAGATAGTTTTTTCACACATATTTTTTTTATTTTTCCAATAATTTTTTTAGGTGTAAAAGAAAACTGCCTTTTATAACGGAAAATATTTTATAAATGGAAAAATAACAATTAATACATACCATTAGTTATTAAAACTATGATATGTATGGGGTAATGTCATGTGATTAAAAGTATATTTTTGACAAATCAATTTATAGAATGCGATGATTTATCTTTTGATTTAAGATTTAACATATCCGTTACCAGCAGGGGTAGTGTAATAATGAGAGGGAGAAAGGGGATGCCTTCCACTAAAAACCAAAAATTATCGTCCTATTCTCGTTCCAACCCAAATTATAGTACAATTTTATAAATTTGAAACTGGGTAAGAGGAAGTCAAATGAATAACAGTATATAAATATATAATATTTATAATTTAATCGAAGAAACAGCAATTTTCATAAAAATTTTTAACTTTTATGTTTGGATAATAATTGTCAATCGTTAGTAGTGTAGTGGAGTAAATAGTATGTAAATATATATACAATGTATACTATGTAGTACCAATCAATAAACAGACGTGTTGAGAATTTTTTTTACTTGAATTATCGAAGTCTAAAAAGCATTTTTTATTATTTACCCACCACTGATCCAAAACCTGATTCTTTTTAACCTTTGAATCTTTTTGTATATTTATTATTATTATTATTATTATAAATAATATTTAGACAATCACGCACACCTCTAGTTCATTTAATTAATTACTTTTTTAGCCACGTGATTCATATAATCCCCTTTGCGCCGCCACTGTCAATAAGTATTGATAAAGGTAAGTATATAAGGTTTATATGTAAATATATAATAATTATAATTGCATAAAAGATAATTTAAATAGAGAATAATTGATTAGAGATTACATTTTAGATTCTGAGTGAACCGAATTTAGGAATGTATTTGTTTTGAGATGAAATATTTTTAATTAATTTTTTTTTTTCTGTATACTTACATTTTTTTTTTTTTTAGAGAGGGGGTAGATGAAGCCAAGTATAGATTTTTTAGAGTAAAGAATTTTTGGTAAAAATTGATTCTAGTTGGTATTTTGAAGAGGTCGTTTTACCTTTTATAACGGAAATATTTTATAAATATTCGAAAAATAACAAATTAACAAATACAAATGTCGTCATTACCTATTAATTTATTATATTTTAAATTATATTATTATACCCATTTTAATTTTTCTTCGCTTTCAAATTTCAAATTGTAATTATATATATAGACACTATTATATTTTATATGTGTGTTTATTGGCACGTGATGCATTTATTTCATAAATTAAATAAATTTAAAAAATGAATTAAATAAGTACCATTTAAATAGGAAAACAAATCAAATAAAATGTATTATAATTTTTCTAAAAACTTATTCGAGACGTAAAAAAAAGATTTTAGAACTTTTCATACTACTTGTATGTACGGAATATGTTTAGCATTTTAAAAGAGTATAATAAATAGTACTTAGGATTGATTATAAATGCATCGAGTATTTTTGATTTAAAATAATTTGTGTTTAGAAACGTAAAAACTAATTAAATAATTTTCATTTTATATACTCTTATACACTATACCTATTCATTTTTCTTTGTTAATAAATAATTTTAAAAAATCTTGATAACGGTGATGAATCATAGGTATATATTATTACAGTGCAATGTCAAAGTAAATAAATTTCAAGGAATTTTCAAATTGTTTATATTTCATTATTTATCGCCATTTATATTTTCAGAGTAAATAAATTAATTTGATAATGTTGTGGAAATTGACCAGACAGACCATTTTAGGACACACATAATAATATAAGGATTTTAGATTCTAAGCGTAGCAAGGGAGCTGGTGTGGTTTTACAATAATATTTATTTCTTTTTCTATCAATTTTGAAAATAATTATTATTTGCATATTTTTTGTATTTTTAAAATTATTTTCCAAACACTTGTCTTGGAATTTCCAAAATCCTATATTTGATATTTTATTAGATTTATGATTTATTTTCCAAGCAGACAGTAGGGTTTTTACCACAATCTACTTTTGTCCTCCCTTTCTTTCCCCTTATAATCATTAAAATACTCGATTTTTCCAATATGATGGTACATTTTAGATTCTGAGCGTAGCGAATTTAAGTCTAAATTTATATTATTCATTAATGTTTTATAAAGATCATTTGTTTTAGCCAAATAGGTAATGGGAAATTCTTAGTGTGTTATAAGTATAAAATAATTTATAAATCACGACTAATTATATATATCTATAAGTAAATATATACATATATCTTACAATATGTTTCTTTTTAGGTATATAGTTTGTTAAATGTCGAATTTAAGGAATATTTTTAACTACAAACAAGGAAATTCTATTTAACATAAAATTTTCCTTTAAAGTATACACATTATAAATGTATACCTATGAAATATTATACATGTATACAAATTATAGTATTCGCCAATTTCTAAATTTATTAAACATTATTTGATATTATATGATTATTATTAACTTATTAAAAATTATTTAAGTATAAGTCATGTGTTTGTTTACTATCGTATAATAATATTACTATTGCATAGAGGATTTTAATATGCGACAATTAAATCAAAGAGTTCTTACAATATTTTGTTAGTTTTCAAAAACCAAAACAGTAACTAAACTCCAAATAAAATAGGTATACTAAATGTATATTTGACAGTAATAGTTATATACTTATATCAAATTCTAAATAAATATTATGTTTTAAATAAGGTCACACTAAATCGCATTTTTTTCCACGATTACTCTTTTGATACAATGTTAAACTTACTGAATAACATCATTAATATTAATAGTTATGTATTATACACCGAAGCTGCACTCAGAATCGTTTTTTTTTTTTGGAATGCAATGATTTATCATTGCTTTCAAAATGCAATACATTCACCGAGATTATGCTATCCGAAGAGCGAAGTGCACCTTTTTTTTGTTTTGTAAATATTTTCTTAAACTGATATTGCTTGTTTATACTAGAGAATGAGACGCCTTATATTTTTTGATTTATCTTACATAGCTAAATATGGTTTATTATATTATACATATAATATCATATAATATAATATAATATTATATAAGACTTATATCGAAAGTTACCATTAACTGATAGAGAAACACACGATACAATTTAATAGAATTTTACAGCAAAACGTGTAAAATTAATTTTAATAATACGGCTTATTACTAATTGACTGTAGATTAAAAATTCTTATTATCACTCGAAAAAAAGAATTTTACAAATAGACGTAATAGATTACGATAAGGATTTTTAATGTTTTATAATAGAAAATATATTGAACTATGGAATTCGTAATTTTTCCCGCAATAAATGGTTATATCAAAAATGGGTATATAAATTATTTGAAAGAATCGAAAATCAGACTTCATATACTTCTTATTATACCGAATTTACCATCTAAAATTTTTAAATTAAGTATTTTCATTTTAAAATCATTTTACAAGTCGTATTATACGAATACATTTTAGTAGGTTAATTAGTAGGTTTAATAGATTTTTCGTTGGTCGTTGGGGTATTAAAAATTTGTACATAAAACACAGGGGTTAAAAAACTGATGTGGCCACTGACTTTCCTTAGGGAGCCCGTGGTACCTCCCATTGGCTACGTGCCCGTAGGTAACTGTATATTATTCAAAAAACAAAACTATAGAGACATATTTCGGCCTAGTTTTTTGTATATAATTATAGGATTACGAGAATTATTGGGCCTTCGCCAATTTGGACTGATTCTCATCGTCTCAGCTGGGGGTTATGATTATTTTCGTTAAAATTGGAATTTTCTTTATAAGAAGAATGAGAGCAAATTCTGAATAGTTTTATAAAAAAATATATAAAAGGCAATGTGCACTCACAATTGTATACGAGTGACTAATGTGAGAATAATATTTGTAATATGATACTTTAAAAAAATAAACTGTAGATTTAGACACATGCAGTTAATTTACTCTAAAAAATGTCCGTGCATCTAGATCAGACTAGATAGATAGATACATTATTATAAAAGACTAAAATTTTATGTAATTAATTTATTTCTTAGACTTGTAAAATAATATCTATAAAATAATAATAAAAAAAAATATTCTTTTAGTCTCAATTTAATTATATTTGAAAGTTAATATAGGTACTTCATAGGTATTATATTAAATACATATATTATAATTTTCATAATATAGGTATCACTTATTATTACAACAAAATTGATACACAATTTTAGATAAAGTTCCACTTATTTAATAACAGTACCTATAATTAATTATTAGTTAGAAATGATTAATATTATTATTAATTATCAAGGATTCATAAATTAAAGTGAAGCTGAAAATTGAAGTTATTTTTAACTTAACTACAGATATATATATATATATATATTTATATTTTGAAAATGGATATTTATTTAACTTATGACAAAAGTTCAATAAGGTAGGTACCATAAGGAACCATAATTTTAAATTATAAAGAATACACCAAAAAAAATAAAAGGTACCTATCTATATACATTTTTGTTTAAAATTAACTTTTATTTTATTATTATAAATAAAAAATGAATTGCTTAAATACGTACGAAATATATACAATGGATAAATAATTATTTTTTTGATAAATTGCATTAAACTAATTTAAATCTGGGTTTAATTTTTAACTTTAAGACATTTATTAATTAACATTTAACTATGTATAATAATGTTCCAACTAACTTAACTTAACCAGTTAATTTTATCAATAAATATATTCCCTATGTTGGCGTATTAGGTATTTACTATGTAAATATAATAATAATTGTTGTTACAAAAAGTTTCATAGACAAAACCTTTTCATTAATAACCCATAAATATGTTAGATAGAACCTATTCATATTTTTTGCACTTATGTTTATTTTTGGGTATATATTATATACCTAATACTATTTCATACCTTCAACAACCTTCTTGGTATTATGATTTAGGTCACCTTATTCAACTAAATTTCATCATTTAATGAATTTTTGTAAGATAGAATTTTTTATTTTTGTTTAAGTCGTTCAATAATGGACACAGGAATTTCACTTTTGAATACCATTTTTTAGTAACTTTTAAGTATATAAAAAAAATCATTATTAAAAAAATGTCCATTCAATAAGGGATGGAAGTATTTCGCTCGTAGGATGTGTGTAGGGGTAAGAATACTTCGCACATCGGGTACGATATTAGAGGTGGATTTATTGAATTTGAAAGCAAAGATTAATCACTGCAACCGATAATAAACGATTCTGAGCGGAGTGTAGTTATTTATTTTTTATTAGTCTCGAAAGTACCAACTAGATATAGTTAAAACTTAAAAGTATCCACTATATCCTATACCAGAGATATTTAAACCTTTTCATCCCAGGGATCCTTTGACTCTTCGGAACATTTTGGAGTCTCCCAATCAGGGCCATCCCGAAGAAACCATCAAACTTATCTTCAAAGTCATCAATTTTTTCTACCAACTAAATTTCTGAAATAGTCTCCTAAAAGCGTAAATAATCAAAAAATTCAACAACTTTTTCTGTTTTTTTTTTCTTTCATGTCGCGGCTCACTTGACCAACACTCGCGACGCTCCTTGGAGCCGTGACGCACAGTTTAAATACTTTTGTTAATATAATTACGAGATTTCTTTAATTCTACTTAATATTATTAGAGAAACGTCACTATTATTATATTATTATTAGAATAAATATTCACTCAGAATATAAATAGTAACTATTATAGTTAATTAACTTAATTTTTCAAATGCTTTAATTTCTAACCTTGATAAAAGTTATATTAACATTATTATTTAAATATATATAATACAGTGTTATACTATAATAAAATTGTTTAATGAATCGTTTTTAATGCAAATTATTCTCGTAAGTTTAATATTAATATGCAATTAATAAATGCAAGAAATATACAAGCATTTTGCCCCATACTTGTAATTTTCATCGTGTTTTGCAAATTGCTTTAAAAATAAAATTCACAAGTATACAGATATTTTTTTGTGAATTATTATTTATAAAATTGCCCTTTATTCCCCGGTTTCCTCTCCCTTTACATCTTTAAAATACGATTTCCTTATACACGAAGACTATATAATATAGTGTGAACTTAACGCGTGACCAATCCGTTTTCCAATTAAAACTGCGCATAATTTTTGAATAAATGGTAAATGGTGAGGCAGGGGAAGGAGAGAGATAGAGTTGAAAAATTAATATACAATTTTTTACCTCGAGTATTCCATTCACGCGTAGTTAAAATTCAATTTTTTTTTTTTTTTTTTTTAATCGATGGATCCAAAACGTTGGCACGGGCTTTATACAATATATTGCATATAATGTATATGCATAATGGATATATAGGTACTTATATTACCTATAAAATATATTTTATTGTATGATATTATGTACTTTTATGATAAATGCATAGGTATACTTATAAAACTATATATTACAAATTTATTATCTATTACTATAATATATTACTACGATTGTGCAAGCTGAATAAATTAAAAATTAAGTTTTCAAATGTGTGTACAATGTACATAATATAGTAGTAATGTTTGCAGTACTTATATACAATATACATAATATGTATATATATTATATACAATTTACAGGCAGGTATGTATCAGATATATTATTATGCAACATAAACAAAATGTCAGAAAATAAAAATTAATTAAATATTGCCCGGCGGCGACGCATTCGTTTTTTTTTTTTTTTTTTTTAATGCGTCTTATCTATTAGTACTTGTAAAGTACAGTCCGAAGAGACTAAACCGAAGTATCTATATTTTTCCTTAAATCTTTCAATTCTATAAATAGATATTGTTTTTAATTTTAATTCTTTCGAATAATAAAAACAAAAACACAAAAATAAAAATAAAAATGATAAACAAATATTATTTGCTTATTAGTGTATTTTAGTTTAGGTACTCGAAACGTTGTCGTTTCATAACATAACCATACATTTATAGGTTATATACATATAAAACATAATATTAATTATTATAATAACAACATTTGTATTCATAATATACATAATCTTTGTTTATTATATATTTATAAATTATCGTTACTATATGTCATTAATTATTTTTAAAGAGTGGATTTAAAATGCAAATTTATTATTTCTGTTTTCGTATATGTATTCATTAAGACTACTAAATGCAATGTATCCGATTATTTATATTATTGAAATTCGGAATTCTACGCAGCTGTATATTTTTACTTTTTACAATCTATATTAATAAAAATCTTTGTTTGTTTATTTATACCAATTTTTTTTAGAATGATTATTTTAATTTAAGCACATTTTATTTACGGAAAATTGTTTTTTTTTTTTGCACTGTTTTTACATCATTAGTCTTGTGATAATGTTATACAGCTATAATCGAAAATTTTTTTATGTCCTTAATTTTGCTGCAATATACATATCCGTTACCTACTAAAATGTATAACGTCAAGCATATCTAACCTCACCCACTCCCACTATACTTATAATTAAATTTAAGTGTCCTTTTTTTAAAATTTAAAATGTATTTATTTCATCAACATATTTTATTAGCAAATATGTATATTTAACAAATACATTAAATTTATTATATGTACCAACTCATTTACCTTCCAAATTATTAAAATCAATTAATACTGTTGCGATATAATTATACAATCAATATACTGCATAAAACAATGATCATTGTTATATTGCATATTATTTATCATTGTAATAATTTAACGAAATTATCAATGTTAAAACAGCGTAAAATTTTTAATATTTTAAATACTGAATATTGAGTCAGGAATGCAGCTTCCAGGTACATATTTCAATTTTTAACGAAGAGTTTGGTGTGGAATTTTGATTTTCGATAAAGATTTGATATTAAGTAAGAATTTATAGAAATTAAAAGCTTTTAACATGTAGTAACATAGCGTCAATCAATCAGAGATAAGTAATAAGATATTGATATTTGATAAAATAAAACGCTGATTAACTTAGTAAAAATTTGAAATAATTCAACTTCTAGAGCTAATCACTAAACGCTATCCGCTATAAAAGCCCTAGTATAAATCTATCTTAAATCTGAAATAAATCTGTGGTATAAAATGAACATTTATTGCCTACCTAATGATATGAAGAATTATTGAATATTTATATTATATTGAATATCACAAAATTGATAAAAATATGTTCAATCATTATGGATATTTGAAAATAAAGTCTAATCTTATATATATATATATATATCAAATAAAACATAAAATATACAATTTTAAATTTATTATTATACACTTTGAATTTGTTATTATACACTGTGTGATCTGTTACAGTAAAAAACGGGTTTGGATCGGATAGTCCATCGTAGAAATTTGTAAATTTTCGTTTTGAACTTTCCATTATCATTAGATTCATTCAAGTTAAGAAATGCAAAAAGTATTAAATTAAAATTTGTAAATGTTATATATTTTCATTTGTTGATATCAATATAATAAGTTTTCGTTACATGGTGTATTAAGAATATATTTTAACCTATTTATTTTTATGAATAATATTATTTTTTCAAAAGATTTTCGTTTCTACTATTAGTTATGTCCAGATAAAGTGATAATAAGTCTCATATGACTTCATCGAATTTATAAAGAATATTTTGGACTACTTTTGACTTAGAGTAAAAAATTTTCTCCAATTTTTTTGAATGGTGTTATTTTTGACTCAAATGTATTGACATTTGAATAAAAGTATAAGATAGAATGAAATTAATTACTAAAGAAATCAATTACATTAATATCAAGCTAAGAGTTAAATTAGTGATACATATTACTACAATAAGTAATTATATTTATTGTGAATTATATACCATATGAAATTATTATGAGAATTTAAATAAAAGCAAACATGACAATATTCTACAAAAATCGAATCAATAATTCAACTGAATGGTAACAACAAATGTGAATAAGAGCAAAATACTGACTCCACAAAATTGTATATCTAATTCGTTTGACAAGTGAATAGAAAATAATTTTACTATAAAATAGAATAATAATAATGATTTGCGTTTTGAAAATTGTAATATTGAGAAGTATACGTTCTGGTGAAATAGGGCACTAGTTGACTGTAAATAATGGGAGGGCGGACGTAGGAGGACAGAGTTCCTTTTATTTTTGTAGGTAGTTAAAATGTTGCATTTTATTTTTATGAAATTCTTTAAATTTAAACGGATCACAAATAAAATGATAAAATTGAGGAATTACAAAAAACCACTAATATTTTGACAATTACATCATACACGATCTGTAATATAATATATATGACCAATGGTGGGCATTAACTAGTTAAAAAGTTAAAGTTAAATTAAAAAGTTAATTTTTGTTTGACTTTTAACTCAACTAGTTAATTAATTTGTTTATTAACTAATTAACATAACTAGATTAAATTATAATTGGCTTAACTTAACTTTTAATCGTTAATTTTTATAATCATTTAGTTAAGTTAATACGTAAAAGATAAAAAAATTGTATCATATAGTATTTACAAACTTGTAACTAGTACCTAATATTAAAAAAAGTAAATAGTGTAAATTTTGTTTTTAAATATGTGAATAATTTAAAAAAAGTCTTAAAATTTAAAACATGTTAAATGAAAAAAAAAATTAACTTAAATTAAGTTAAATTTATTATTGGTTAACTATTAACTTTTAACTGAAGGCATTTAGGCTAACTCAACTTAACTTAACTAAGTTAATTTTTTCCATTAACTTGCCCACCTTTGTATATGACTATGAGATAAAAATATCTAAAATAATATATTTAATCTTGACTATAGTGTTTACTGTTAGGTCAGTTTGATTTTGGAATTATTGAAAAAACGTTAATTTATTCACTAATTTTCCCGTCGTGTCTGTCTATTTCTAGTAGGTACATATAGTTATACATTTTATACAATAATATTTGACGATAATTAAACGCAGTTAATATTCCAGTAAAATATTAATTCTACTAATAGGTTGTCCATTTCACAAAAAAATTAAAAAACGGGTCAATTTGCGAGCGGGCTCATACAAATATTCCTACAAGTTCAGCGTCATCTGTATAACAATTTTTGTACAGTAGCTTGTTTGTATAAACGTTTTCATTTCAAAACCGTCAACCATGAACCATTTCAGAATAAATCGTTTTAACACTATTAATCCAATCTACATGTTAATCATTTCTTGTTCTAACTTTCATCCAAATCGCCTGATATTTATTCTTCCATGTATTGTTATTGTTATCACTTATTCTGTATAAGCCGTTTTATCCGTACACGATTGCATTCGAATCACTATACATTATTTTCGATACAATTGGGGTTTTTTCTTCTTATTTGTTATTTGATAGGTGTATACCACGTATCATAATATGCATTTATTGTCGAACACTAAACACTATATGATTTCGTGTGGACAAACAAAAAAAAAAACACTTAATCAGAGTTGGAATTTGACGAGGATATATAGAGCGGCGCGGGACAATAACAATGTAATTATATCCATCCATAACGTGCAATGCGATAAAACAATATAATGAGATTCGATACCTATCGCTTTTAAACGAGCCATATCGCGGGAGGTCGTAAACGGTTAAACGGGTTGTGAAAGGTCGGTCACTCGTTTAAAAGTTATAAAAACGGCAATAAAAATCCATACGCACAAATATGTGCTGCGGTGTGTACGATATATGTACGATTTATCGTGCGAAATCACCTTAAAATCTATACACACTGGGTTAACGTCCATATTATAGTATGATAATAATATGAACACCATATTAATATTGATAATACATACACCGTATTATCGCGTCGTTTCGTTGTCTCTGTGCGACATTCGAACCGGACCGATTTAAACCGTGTTTGGACACGGTATTCGTATCGTTTTGGTATATTTTATTATATTATATCGGGTGCGTAACGATATAACGATGGAAAATATTACATACGTATTAATATAGTATAACGTATTATTTTTGACCGACGCGGCAGAAATCATGGACTGTTGTTGACCCCGAATTGGCGCGGCGCTCTATAGCGTTCTCCACCTCCTCTTCCTCTTCGCCGCATTGCCCGTAACTGCATCGACGTGTTGTGTGCACTCCGTATACGCATATAATATATATATATATATATATATATACGCAGTGTGTTTATTATTATTATTATTATTATTATTATTATAAGTGTATGCGTTTCTCTCTCTTTTCTTCTCCTTCCACGGGGCCGTATCCATCGTCGTCGTCTGTACGTTTTTCTTTTGTGTCCACAACACGAACGAGGGTCATTAGAGACGGGGAGAAAAAAAAAAAAAAAAACGATAAACCCAACGGCAACAAGACGTGTAGCAGCTAGTGGCGATATGAAATTGATGGTGAGGGGAGAGGACGGGGAGTTGATAGTAGTAGTAGTAGTAGTAGTAATAGTGTATACAGTGTGTGTGTGTGTGTGTGTGTAATTAGGATCGAGTTGTGGCCGGGTTGTAAAAGTGGCCTTGATCTCGTATACGAGACCAAAACCACTTGTGTGTTTATACTATACACGTACGTATAATATAGTATGATATATACGTGTATTTTTTTTTTCCTTATTCTCTCTCCGCCTCTTCCTCTCTCTCTCACTCAAGCTCTCGTTCTTTTTCCACCAAGGATCTCTTTTTCTTTCCACGGCCGTGATTTGTGCCCGTAAACACACGTGGTCCCGGCCCAGATTGCAGTTCGCTCCCGCCCGCGCCTCTAAACGCTCGCCACTTCTTTTCCCGCCCCGCACACACGATTACTACCACTGTCGATATTACTACGATTACTACTACTACTACTATTACTATTACTACTACTACTACTACTACTACGGCGACGATTATGACGACGACGTTGACGACCGTACGGTTTATCATCGACACGGCGACCGAAAACACAAAAACGTTATTACAAAAATATTATATCATGTACGTGACGCATACTGTACAGTGTATAAATGTTATATTGTTGCCCCGGAGACACGTTTTGACTTTTCCCGTAGTAGGTACAATAACAATAGTACCGATAGGTATATTTCGTACGAAATATCGTGTCAACAATGCACTATAAGGACGTTATGATAATATGAAGAGCGCATTATCCAGTCAATGAGTTAGTTAAGTTAATATTGACTTACCAGTACGGTAGCTTCAGACTTCTCAGACTATATTTTTTCCATTTTTTCTTTTCTTTTGAATAAAGGCAATTTTCAATAATTGTATAATCTCATCCAATGACACGATGTTTATTTCATTGATTTTCCGCGGTTAAATAATTATTATTTAAAAGATGTAATTATTTCTACACGATTCGTCATTATACATTGGGTTTTGACGGTTCTCGGATTGTCAAGATCAACGCTGGAAACTTTATACCCGATCGGAATTAAAACACAATATCTACAATACGTATATAAATAATAAATGTATACAAAAACAATATGTTCTCTTTTAATGTCTGTGCTGTACGTTGACTGAAGTTTGATGACGAACGTATTGATTAAGTATAGGTTCCGTAAATATTATCGAAAATTACGGTTGTTCAAATTAAAAATTGATTAACTACAAACGATGTACGATACTATTAATGAAATCAAACACACGATTATAGAAATTAAAATTAAATTAAATTGATATGCTGTTTTGTTAACTTAAAACTGATGTATGTGTATTCAAAATTGTAATTAGCTCTTAGCTCGGTTAAAATTATATAATTAACTTATTACTAGAGAGTTAAAACAAAATAACACTTGCCCAGTCTTGCAGTTTCGAATATCAAAAAAACCATATAGCATTTTATACCTAAAATGTATCGTTGTTACGTCTTGTTAGTCATCACTCCGTATCATGGACCGAGAATAAAATTTAAATATTATTTGCGCAAAAATAAAATCTATTTTGAAATAAAATTAAATTAAAAACACGGCTAAACCACAATTTCAGAAACTCTAGTGTAAAGTGAATATATAGTTACAATTATTTACATCAAATGTATAGATACCTATACCTAACTATTGTTACATAAATTATGAGTCATTAAAAAATATAATACATTGTAAAGTGTTACAATTGGTTATTTATAAAAAAGAGAACTTTAGTGAAGTCACCAGTTAAAAGTTACTGTATTTTCCGTGTGATCATAGTAGTTTAAAATATTTTATATTTTATTTTATAATATTTTTCATTTTAGATATTACACTTATTGATTCGATTTCAATAGGTTATAAAATTAAAATTATAGTATAAACAGTGTTTAATAAAATAGAATATGTTTAAACACCAATAATATACAATATGTTTATAGTAAATAGAAATGTAATAATGGTCTCATATTATTATACTAAAAGATCTCACATCTCGTCTAACTATCATTGTTTGTAAAAAATAATATAACAAATAAATATTATTATTTTTGAACTCGACTCACATCTACTTGAATAAAAAAATGACAAACTACAATATTATATAGGTACAAATTATATTAAAGTACACACACACACACACACATATATATATATATATATATATAACTTTAGGTAGTAAAAATTGATCGTGACTAAATTAACGAATGTAACAACTATTGACTATAGAATAAAGGAGAATAATAAAAAAATAGTCGTATTTTAACAAAATAAGATAGATATCACTGGATATCGTATAACTTTAATCAATAATCAATTTAATTGAGATATTTTTATATTACCATTTTATATAATTTTATAAGTAACTTACTTCTGTTTTTTTGAATTTATTTTTTAAATTAGAAAATTAAATAATACTAGAAAGATTTTTGCATATATTTTGCACTCGATAATAATTGCTTCCTCGCTCCATTCAATGAATAAATATCTGGAGGGGGATTTATTTATCTCCACCCCTCCCCCCATAAATACACTTCTGTTTATTTAGTTTGTAATTCAATAATATATTATATTTTTTGTTGAAATTTAACTTAAAAATCGTAATATTCACTTGAGTTTTTCTTTCGTTCTCTTCAGTGGCGTAGCTACTGCAGTTGCAACTTTTTACTTATTTGTGGTTTTTTTAAAGTTGATTTCTCGATTTCCAGAGAAATTTATACAAACTACTTTTTTTCGCTCATTTTAGAGAGCGTGAAAATTCGATTTGGAACCAGGGCGATTCGACTTATAGCTACACAACTGGTTCTATTGTATTTAGTATTTTTATCTGAATATGATGCATTAGATCGATTATCTGGGCTATATACTGGCCATAGTATATGTGTAATATAAAAAATCGGAATTATCCTGTCATGAAACTTGATGAACATATACTACAAATGCACAATTGATTTCGGTGGCACATTACTGGGTATACGCGTTATTGGTGTTGACAGATCGGTTTTGATATCGGTTGTGGCCTCTCGATTTTCCGGGCAATCGATTACAATACAACGTATAACGTTTGACCATTGTTTGTGATAAATTTCTATTTTTATACCGGGATTGGTATGTAAGTATATAAAGGGTCTTATTATTGTTATGTGTGTTAGACCAAACATGTATCAATAGTATTCTGGAGTGACCTATTGCAGAAGGTTATCAAAATTAGGATCGTAAAAAACAGATACACTTACATATATTTTGTGAACAAAAATGATTGATTTTGGCGAATTTCAGTCCTAGACTCCCAATAAAAACAACTTTGGAAAAGTTATTTTCCAAAGAGTATACCTACCTATTGGTAAAGTCAGTAATTTTTATATCGTAAAGAAATTTCAGATATAATGGACCTTTGATATATTTGGTATACTTGTAATATAATATTGGTAATGGTATGGTATATATAATATATTTAATGTTTATACCGTTTATAGTTTATTACACTTGATTGATTTAATATCATAATATTAGGGAATAGGCATCAGTTTTTATATAGTTACCGAGTTTCATATCAACTAAAACTTGCACTCCCGATAGTATAATGTAATAAAGGTCCAGCATAAAGCGTTCCTCTGAAATATCAATTATTTTAATTTAAATCTTGATGAACTTTACCATTCCCCCCCCACAATTTGAGTATGCTTCCTGTCACGTTGTCGTTTAGCTACGGTATTATTATATATTAAATAATATATAATTACAACTCCAGATTAGATATATTTTCTTTAATATGCGTTTCTGTTTCATTATAATATCTATATACTATATAGGTATACCTATATAGGCGATTTATTGTGGGACATTTAAACGAAATTAGTTACGTTTTTATACAAGTGAAAAATACGAGTAAAACTCGCTCAAAATGAAACCGTTAATGCGCATTATGTCCCGAAAATAATAGATCATGATGATGTATGTGTCATGCACCATGTTCCGAAAACGTTCGGCGGACGGTGCAGGTAATACAATTAATTTTAGGTCTAAAAGAGAAAGTATTAGTCATCATCGTATCCAAATCGAGTGAGGATATTAGTATGAACAACTGAAGTCGCTATAAGCAAATCACTTTACGCATATAATACGTTTCAAACAATATTCTTTTCTTCTTTCAAATTGAGCCCCACTAACCGTATATTTATGCACAAAAGTATAAACTGTTTAGGTACAGAAATGTCCATTGTCCAGTAAATGTATGGCCAAAACATCCATTTTCAAGAGGGCCTAGCACCCGCCTTTGCCGTCTCCGTTTAACCAACTTGTATAATACGAAATTTACGTTCAGCATTCTTATCACAACTTCATTATTTCTAATATTAGAGTAAATTTACCAAACTTTTATATATCATTATCTAGATACGACTATTTTGAAATTCCAGTGAGTTAAATAGCTGTACCTCTTTACAAAGTTTAAAATGCGAAAAAAGGCTCTGCTAAGACATAGATAATGATGTCATATAAGAATTTGGTAATAAGTCAATTCATTTTAATATTAGAAATAATGAAGTTATGATAAGAATGCTGTACGTAAATTTTGAATTTTATCATTTAGTTGGACGGAGATAGAAAATGCGGGTGCTGCAATCTCTTAATAGTAATTGCAGGATTACATTTGCGTTACTTGGAATAATTAGTACCGCAATTAGTACTAGGTTACTCAAAAAAGTAATTGCGTTACAGTAACTTGTAACTTGAGTTAAGTTACTATCCAACACTGGGAATGAGCATATAAGAGGTAGTGTAGGAGTAGTTTCGATAGTCGAAAAAATGAGGGAGAATAGATTGAAATAGCTTGGGCATGTATTAAGGAGGGAAAATACTGAGGTAGTAATAGATTAGTAAAGGAAATGTGTGTTGACGGAAAGAGTGGGAGAGAAAGATTGAAAAGGAGACGGGGGATGTTATGGTGAGTGATATTAGGAGAGTGGAGGCAAGTAAAGATGATGCAGTTAAGTGGACGCGTAGCTGACTCCAAATAGTTGGGAGGTAAGGCGAAGGAGAAGAACAATAAGAACAAGAAGAATATATTTAATTTTCAATTCGTTTTTAAAAAATACAATTTCTTTACACACAGTGGTTGAATTGGAAAAAAAAATAAGAACGGACTCTCAGCTTAGTTAACATATTAAGGAAAAAGTAAGCCGTGTAGGACTTTGTCCCCCTATATAAAGTTTCTTAACCCGGGTGCATTTTTAAAAACATTTTAGATTATTATATAACATAATAGAAATAGAAAATCCAAAAATTTTTTTTACATCATTGTTGGGTTTCATATTTTCAAGATAGCATAGTTTAAGCATTCCTCTTTCAAAATAATTAACACTTTTAAATGAATAATCGAGGAAGTTGTAAATGTAGACCGAAATGAAGTTTATCGGTGTTGCATTGATTTCGCCATACTTTTAGGCTTTAGCTATTCACGACGGATAATGAAAATTATTTATTACCTATATGATACCAATATGATTTATTAAGATCAACTATTCAACATTTTACATCATGTTTTTTATCTAAAACTTATTACGTGATAAGGACAAAAAACATTAATTTTCTTAATTTTACGATTTTTCCAAAAAAAAAAAAAAATTATAATTTTTAAAAATGTTAAATAAAAATTAAAACAAACACTGCGTTCCTTGCGTTATTTGATGAATAAATGAAGGGGTACGCTGTTAAACATGAAAAAAATGAATAGTAGCTCGATCCCCCTGCGTCCCTCCCCAAAACCACCACTGTTTACACATTTATATTGGCGCGTACGCGGGATTTTCACTGATCGTATGTTTTACATTAAAACTAATAATTGTTCGGTTCGGGTCTGCAGGGTTCGACTTTAAACACTTCGTAGTTCGGTTCGACGCCTAAATGTCGAGTTCGACTAACCTCTATAATTATTATTATTATCTGACATTTTATTACGTTTCCAGTACGATTCGATGATTTTTTTAAATTAATACATATATGATGGAAAATCCCTGAGCATTTCGATCGATTATATAGGTGCTTGGACGTTATTTCTCCGTATTTTGACTTTGACGTTTTTACTTAGATTCCACAATACAATAATATTACGAAATACGGGGGGGGGGGGAAACAAAAACTGTTATAATAGTCGTCAATAATATAATATCGCCCGAGCATAATATAATGCATAATGTAATGTACCTTTAGTCTGGAGTGCCAACAACAACATGTTTGGTTCGTGCGTTTGTGTGTATATCATTTGTTTTTGTTTTTATGCCTCGGGCGCGTTCGTTAACACCGCGCGCACGCACCTGTTGACGACGACGCTTAAAAAGCATCGTGTCTATAGCTATAATATACTACTATACAGTAATATAGTTTGCGTGCGTGGCTGAATAGTGGAGTGGAGGAGTATCTATATATTATTATTATGGTCGGGCGAGGAGAAGCGCATAACCGTGGTACACGTAGGTATATACCGCGCGGTCTATACACGCATGGAGGAGACGAATAATAATAATAATAATAAATTTTATGTGTTTCGGGAGACGTCCCGTAGAGCATCTCTCCCCGTGCAGGCCCGACGTGTATCGTCTTGCCACCGTCTAACACACTGCAGATGGTAATAATAATAAATAATAATAATAATAATAATAATAATAATAATAATAATAATACGAACACTGCGATATATTATATAGTTGTACGATTATAGCACACACACACACACACACATCGATTGTATATAATTTGACGAACGTTAAAAAGCCGATAATTCATTAATATATACATATATATTATATATATGTGTGGATGTGTACGGCTTAGCTCAATTTTCGTAATTGAATAAAAATTCAAGTTCCCCGTTAATTATTGGATAATTGTTATTAGGGTTACACGTTGAAAACCACGTAACTCTAAAACTGTCACTGGAAGAAAAAAACACGGGTAAAATTAACATATCGACGGGTCGAATTAATAAAAATATTATTAAAATACGGCCACTAATGATATAAATATTACTCACAGCACAAATTTTATTTTGTTAAACTCCCGACCAACAAATAATATTATTGAATTCGACAAAATATATTTTTAATTTAATAATTTGTTTTTATTTTCGTTAATTCAATGGTACTGAAAAGTAGTGAAAAAAACAGCAAAAACTTGTTTTGTCGAATCACATTAACTGGAACCGAAGAAACGTATAGTTTAATTGATAATATTATATATAATTTTATTATTGAATTATTAATTTATTAATTTAAAATATTTATTATAAATAATATATATTATTATTATATTATATATTTGTTAATAAATCAAATGAAATTTTACAAGAATTAACTAAAAAAAAAATAATAATTTTATTAAACTAATGTGTACAAGTAATAAAATAACATTCGTTGAACTAATTAAGCATTTTAAATTTTATAAATATAAATTAAAAATTATTAATTTAAGTAAAATTTAATTTCATTCGATCTAAAAAAGTAAAAATGTTTAAATGAATAATTACTTATTTAAACATATTATAAAATTATTTTAATAAAACTTCATTTTGTTAATTATTATATCAATAATATCTGTTTTAGTATATTGGCACCTCAATTAACTGAAATATATAAGGATGTATTTTAATTATATTTTTTGCCTGTACTCAAGAGTTTTAGTAGAAGAACTGTTCCAAACGTTTCATTATTATATTTTTTAGTAGAAAATATGATATAGTATTAGTATAATTATAATACTATTAGGTATAGTATCAGTAAGAGGTCATTTTTCGATTTTCCTATAGCTTTTTAACGTACAGGAAAAAACTACCAAAAAATAAGTTTACCAACATAAAAATGGAAAAAACATAAATTTGTCAAAATCGATTATGGTTATTTCTTCGTAATTCTGTAAATAATTATCCTAGAGACTTGAGGTTTTCACCGAAAATGCATTTTAATACTCACTAAACAAAAAAAAAAAAAAAATTTTTGTGCTATCTATATTAGTTTTTTTTTTCATAAAAGAGTTAATTTTAGGGTTCAAAACTCAGAATCTGTATTAAAAACTATACACGAGTTGTACGTTTGGATGTTTGCCCATTAAAAAGTATGATATTCTCAAAACAGGTCAAAAGATGTGTAAAAAATGTAAAAAGATTTTGTGGTATCCATTAAAACGTATTTTATACCAGGGAGTCAAAACGGGTTTGAACCCGGGGTGAAAACCCTTGTAACCCGCAAAATATTAAAACCGTGTTAAAGCCGAAACCCGTAACCCGGAAAAAGTGATACACGTTTTTTAAACCCGTACCCGGAACCCGGAAAAAATTTAAACCGTTTTTTAACCACGTATTCCTAACCCGGCAAAATGAAAACTGTGTTAAACCCGAAACCCGACAAAAACGGGAAACGTTTTTAAATGCGTAACTGAATTTTTTTTGAAAATTTGGACAACGTAAATCGAGTGAAAATAATAAAATACTGAAATAAAATATAAAAATAAATATTCAATATTAAATATAATAAATAAATAT
>JAIPRL010006062.1:0-29122 GCA_025469235.1 Pemphigus obesinymphae | reverse complement strand
GTCAAGGTACTGTAATATGCCGTTCTTGCATGTCATACTGACCTCTTCTCTCCAATCGTTGCTGGTTTACGGCCGTTGTCATTGTTAACCCCGACACCAACTAGTGTCGGGTTGTCTTTAGTACGGGGCTATCCGTCCGTAGACGGATTGCCCCGTTACAGGTATCAAAATACGTTTACGCACTATTAAAACTACAACTTTTCTTTTAGTAATTGCAGAGTCAACATTTGTACAAAATATATGAAAGATGAGAATATTTACTATGCTACAACGTAGAGTTTAGTTAAAATTTTAATTTTGTTTTTTTTTAATTTTAAAAATTTTAAATTTCAAGCTTTTTAAAATGTATAAGTTATTAAAACATTTGCACAGATGAAAAAAAATATTATGTATGTTCAACATATTTTTGAAACAAATTACAGTTTACAAATGCCTATTAGTTAAAAATAATTTTCAGTATTATTATTTATTTCTATTGTATTATATACAATACAATATCTGCTCCCCTTTATGTAAAATATGTCAGTAAAAAAAGTTAATGAGCATAAAAAATGTTCATTTAAAGAATAATAGATAAAAATAAAAGTGGCCATTCATGAACATAATTGACCTATAGTTTTTCTCACCCTATAGATCCGCCACTTAATATAAGTATTACTATTAACATTTGTATAGCTAATAAAAATCATGACTTCAATATATTATAAACATAGTGCTATTACAGTAAATATTCAGTGTACATTTAATTTCGAATTTAAAATAACTTTCGGTATTTTTGGTAATTTTAAATATTATATTATATCACCTATATAATCGGTTACCATGATTAGTTTATTTATTATTTTCTAATTTATAACAACTTTCAAGATATTTCCTTTATAGAAGGTAGTTTTTCGTTACGCTTATGAAAAATACCCAAAGATAATCAGAACATGACCTCTACAAAGTACCAACTAGAACGAATTTTCTTCAAAAAACTTGATACTAGAAAACTTGTACTTTTCTCTTTCTATTCAAAAAAGTGTATACATACATAAAAAAAAAAAATAAATAAAATATATCATTGTAAAATAAATAGGTTAATCGCTACACTCAGAATCAAAAATATAAAGCCAAAAATATAAATGTATATATTGAAACCAAAATTAAAATCTAATTTTTTTTATAATATTTATATATTTACTTCTCGATCACATATCTATCATACGATGTAACTAATAGTTTATATCTTATCATACTTAATTCTATAGTATACTAAACAAAAAAATTGTTTACATTTTCAAAACTTAAAATATTTATTCAAAATAATACTTTTATTGTGTATAGGTACATTTATGTATTATTAAGCAAGGCTGTTTTATTTACATGTTGATTTATAATGTGAAGGTATAAGCGTTACAGTTAAGTAAAAAAGTTAAGGGCATCTACCTACTTCTGATTTTGATTAACTTGAAAAATATAAGAAGATAAAACGTAACTAAACTTCGTTAAAACGTTTAAACTACCTAAATAAAATATTTAGTTTTTTTAATTAATTTTTATTAATTTTCATTTCATTTCAAAAATGACGGTTCAGTAAAGTATTGTTGCATATATTATAATATAAATCTATATTTGTATTTAGGTAGACATTTATATAGTTTAATTAAATTATTTATGCACATTCGTGGATTAAAAAGAGTAATATTTTTTTATCAACTCACTGTGCACTGTCCAAAATATATTTTAGATCTGATGAGATGAAATGCCGCTATGTAGTTTAATTTAATTTAATTTTTTTTTTTTGCGTTATGTTATTTCTTATTTATATATAATTAAAAACCATTTGCGGGATTTCTATAAGGGCATGTGTTTAAAAGTTAAATCATAGAATACGGTTTATTGTATCTGATTCATTGATTTTCTACCATTGAATCCCGAACTCTGAGTACACGCAAATTCTAATTTTAACTTGTTACAATGATTTATATTATTTATACATTTATTAATATCTATTAATAAAAACTTACACACACACACATATATGATATATATAGATACAAGTCGAAAACTCTAACAGCTAATTTTTTTTGTTGACAAATTAATAGTAAGAAATGCATAAGTTCATGCGGGAGAGGGACGAAAATAAATGAAAAAAAACCATTTTTCTTACATTTTAAAAAATTAACTATCAAAACATCAGTTTTTTACTTATTTTTCGAGAATTGTATATTTACTTATATATATTATTATTATTATCTATGCTTAAGTTAAATACAATACTTGTACATTTTGAAACATTTTAGAATCGTGTTTTCAATACGAGAAATTATGACCCTTCATTATGTAGCTCTTACAAAAGCAACCCACTAAACCGTGTACATACAATACATTAAGATAAAAACATTCGAAGGTGTGGTTGAACTGGATAGTAAATTAACCGAACAACACGGAAAAAAGCTCTGAAACGGGTATTCTCTTGTGCTCCGAACAATAATAATTATTATTAAAAGGGGCTAGACGGAGAAGAACTCGGGTGAGATTTATTTTACATTTTCACTTGGAATTATCCTTCTTCTTTTTGTTGTTTATTTTTATACGGTTGTGAATAAAAAATGCACTGAAAGCCCATATAAAATGCATTTGAATTCCGACAAATGCAGTAGAAATATGCACATATTTATACACATTAAAAAAGTAAACTCTTGAAAATATGGAAATCCTAACAAAACTTACAAAAAAATACAAAATCGATATTTTTAATCATTTTGTATTCAAAATACATACAAGTAAGTATATAAAAAAAAATAATATATTAATTCAGAGTAACGGTTTCTCGTCGGTATACAGTGATTCTAAAATTATTCCGCCATGCCGCCGTACTGTTCATAATCTACATATTATCTAAACATAATGTTTTATTAATGTTTTAATAATTTATACCTTTCAAAGCCACGTCTACACCAAAGTAATTTTGTCATTAACATGCGTTTTTCATTTTTGACAAAGGCCTAGTTTACACCGTCAACTTGATACGCGTACCAAACGTTTGATCAGCATTAAGTTTTCGGTGTAAACTGCAGCGCATCAATATTGTCTGATACGCTACAGCAAGGCGTATCACACCATATCATTTATTTTAAGGTTATGTTTAATTTGCATGTTGTTGACTTGCCATACGCTCAGTGTAAACATGGACGTATCAATAACGTTTGATGCTCGGTGGGCATCAACTTAGGACCCGGTGTTATAAACTAGGCCAATGTCGGCGAAAAAAAATAAGATATTATTCGCCAATAATTGTGTCGGCAACATTTTTGCACACAAATTTTTGTTTCCCATTCTTTGTGGAAAAAATTTCTATATTTTTATGAAACAAAATTGGTGATAATGTATCAACACGTCCAGACAATATTTATTATATATACCTATATAATACAAAGGTGGGCAAGTTAATGGAAAAAATTAACTTAGTTAAGCTAAGTTAAGTTAGCCTAAAATATGCCTTCAGTTTAAAGTTAAGAGTTGACCAAAAATAAATTTAACTGATTTAGTTAAAAGTTAACATTGAAAAAATATTAATTTAACTCAGCTAAAAATAAGTTTATTTTTTTTTTCATTTAACATTTATGTCTTAAAACGTGTTAACTTAACTAAATGATTATAAAAATTAACGATTAAAAGTTAAGTTAAGCCAATGATAATTTAATCTAGTTAAGTTAATTAATTAATAACTAAATAAATTAACTAATCGAGTTAAAAGTAAAACAAAAATTTACTTTTTAACTTAACTTTAACTTCTTAACTAATTAATGCCCACCATTGATAAAATATATATATATAGTATACCTTAATTCTCTAGATAGAGCAATATTATCACGTTTGAAGGTAAGTTCCAAGAGATCCGTCTGTTTTTTTATAAACAGTTGTGTTTTATAGACACAACTGGCCCACAGCGGCTCTTCAAAAAATATCACATATTTTTAATATAACGCAAACTAGGGATGGGAATTTTGACTCATTTATGTGAGTCAAATATATTCAGTTCAGTTCAAAGAGTCGAATCAGCGAGTCGACTCCCAAGCTCTATTTATTTTCATCGTGATTCAATTCAACTCTCGGCTTCCACCTTTTCGTTATAGTGGGAGCCTTATAGAGTTACGACTCTCGGAGAGTCATACGAATCAGTCTGGTACGAAAACTGTAAAGTGTTGTAATGTCGTTTCTATAGTTATTGCGTACAAAGTATAACAGTATGCTGTTTTGTCATGGTAATCTATTTTCCTGCTTAAAGCCTCGTTCACACGACGACACTGATGTCACGGCAGTAAGTTGTATGACACTATTCGAAATTCAATACCGTGACGTGAAATGTCGTATGCTGTTCACACATATAATGTGAGTGTCATGACAAAACAGCATAGTGTTGTGATCATTTTTCTTATCAGTATAATATTATTAGTCATATCAGTAATTAGTTTTGTCTACTTTTGTTATTTTTTCGTCTTTTTTTTTACCTAAAAGCCAGACTTAACCCTAAAGTGTTGTGTTCAGTCGCTTAAAATGGCCAATAATTGCGTTTTAAGAGCAGTTGCGGATGTGTTAGAAGAAATGATAGTTTTAGAATTGAGGAGAAAGTATGAAAAGAAACGTGAATGGGTTAGAAGGTGGATAATGCGTAGGAATAAATTAGGTGCATCTGAAACATTACTAAGAGAGTTACAGTTGGAAGATCCCTGGTTTTTTTGTAACTTTCTTCGAATTTACTATCCTATGTTCAACGAACTACTGGAATATATATACTTATTACTTAAATACGGACAATAATTTCAAAATACGTTTAGAAAAAAAACTTTATCAGTTGTCGATATGAGCACAAATTGATAATACTACCAGTGTCACGGTGTCGAATATCAAACATTTTTGATACACGACACTAGTGTCGAGATATCGTGGCAGTGAGACACTACGTTGTTCACACGGCGACAATGGTCCGACATTAAATGCCACGGCACTAAGTGTCGCGCTTTAGTGTCGTCGTGTGAACGAGGCTTAAACGTCGGCTGTTAGGTACGCGCCCAATCGTTTATTATTTTATTATAGCAGGTGTAAAAATAAACAATTCTGGCAAACACTGAACGATAAGAAACACTAGTAAGCACTAATGGTCGTAATTATTCGAATATACCATATAAATAATAATAATATATATTATATTATTATAATCTATGCTAATATCTTTGTTATCATAAATCAACAATATTTTTGAGTTGGCCAGTCTGAACTACTGAACTAATGAACTGTTAAATTGCCGATTGCCGACCAGATTCTGACGAGGTTGGTTAAACTGAGTCACCGAGTCGTCAAATCTTGAAACACTGATTCCACTCATTCAGTTCAAACTGGAAAAAGAACAAAATCCACCCGCCCAGTATTATTTATACTCTGACAAAATCCGCCTAAATTTTTTTGTTAATTCGTTAAATATTTAAATATAACATTTTAGATATAATTTATAGAATATGAATGGTACCCATATATCTATAAACCTTGACTAATAGCAGGTGATAACGGTGATAACCCAATAGGTGAATATCTGTGCAATTATTGATAAGAAAATATGCATTGTTGTAGGACGCACTATATTGGCTATAATATAGCATAAGATATTTAGGAGTAATATATATATATATATATATAGTAACACAGATTGTATTCGTAATTTATATTGTAAAAAGTAAAATGTGAATGGTTATTGTGTATGTATTTCCGGAAAATTTCTTATCATTTTTAAATTAATTTTTTTAGTTTTTAATAATTTTTAAAATGTACCAATAGTTAGAAAAATAAAATAATGAATGCAATTCATACTTTAAATTCGTTTTTATTCATATTTTTATAGATATTTATAAATTTAAAAATAAATTTTTTGTGCGAATTTTGTCCTAGTATAAATAATACAGGACGGATTTTGTCCTAGATTCCAGTTGACTAGTTCATGAACAACACATCCCTAACGTAAACCAAATTCAATAAAAAAAACGTGTGTTGTACTGTTCTGTCTAACCGCGGCACCACGGCCATACACCGATACTGTTGCGGTAACGGCTGCTATTGAAACAATTTACCAATCCCTACGGATTTATCGCCCCACGCCGTACAATTCCGTAAGTCATACTGTAGGCACAGCAACGATTTCAATTATTCATTGTCTATAATTCTCGTAAGAATATTAATATTTATTATCATATAATATACCAAATCTCGAATCCTTGAAAAAAAATCCATATCAGTGTTATTTTTAGGCTAATAACTTTTATGATAAAAATCCTAGCTAACTTATATTAGTTATTTACCTACTTATATTGTAAAAGTAATAATATAGTGTGCTCTTACTTTTTTTTTTTTTTTTTAATGTCTTAATTTATTATAATAAATGTTATATCCATTATTTCAAAATATATTTTATTTAACGTAGGTATCTACAGGGTTTTCATTATATAACCAATATGATTTAAACTGAAAAAATTCATTTTTAAATATTAAGAATACATTAACTCAGGGAATACTTAATTTTATTATTTCAACAAATTATGTTTGTTGATAATTTATGTAGGTATCTACAAACTTGGTTTGTTTGCGTTATTACAATATATAATTATTCGCTCCGTAATAATATATAAATTATGTACTATGCCTAGTTTTTGTCTTAATATAAACTTGAAAATTAATTAATCTCATATACAAAAACAAAACTGTACCTATATACATAATATATATATATATATATATACACACACATAAACTCTAGTCTATAAATTGAAATTTAGAAAAAATAATAAATGTATAAATATATAACACGATTGATTTTTAATTCTATTCGTTTTAAAAATAGGTATATTAGAATGAAATATGCATGTTATAATTAATTTGACATGTATTGAATAAATAACAAGGTAGGTACCTAATACCTAAGTACTTATTGTTTATTAAAATTAAAAAATCTAACAAAATCCGTCTAAAACGATATCAAAATAATTATTGTGTTCTAAATTTTTTGTGGGTTTATATAGGTAGGTGCCTACTATTTAAAAGGACGTCGTACCTACAAATTTTCAATGTAAACTTACATTAGAATTTTCCATTTTAATCAACTCACAAACATATGAAACATATGTTAAAAATATGAAACAAAAATCAAATTATAGCTAACAACATTCTCCAATGCTTTACGAAGCCTTTTTTCGATATAATAATTTTTTAGATTTTTTTATAGTTAAACACTCATAAATGATAAAACATATTAAAATCTATATATATCAAAATTCAGATATGTAGGAAACTAGAAATTGTTCTCAACGATATTCTCAAGTTGATAAACATGTAAAAATCGTTAAATAGGTATTTAAAAAAATATTGTGATTACATAACAATAAAAATGGTATTGGTAAAACACTATTTTTAATCCGCTTTAAAAGTTCATATAGATATTATTAAATAATTTAATATTAATTATATATTCATATATAACGTTGATATGTATTTCTAAATTAAACAATTATTGTTTAGTTTAAATTTTTCTCAATATCTACTAAATATTTCCTATACAAAGCCTCTTAAAATCGACCGTAGGTACGACGTTTTTTTAAGTACTAATTGATTCGGTGTAATATAAGGAAAACCATAACTGAATTTATGATGTACAGTCCAAGTCGATGAATTCCGGCGGTAGTCTTTTAGTGGTCGGTTTACAAGAAAACGAAAACATATTATTGGCTCGTGAAAAGTGTAGAAGTAATAATATTCAACGGTGAAAAGAGGGTTTGAATTTATAGCTTATACACTATACACATGCAGCACAACACAAGAACAAAAAACGAAATAGATCCCCCAGAGAGAAATTACATTTCTATAACCATATCCACCCGTCTTCTCAACCCTCCGACGTGGTTCTAAATTCTATCAATTTCCTAGCTTTTTCTATTATCCGGATGCCAAGATCGTAAAATATATTATTACGTGTATTTACGATCGTTTGATGTATGTTAGCTTCTTGTTTCTGGAAACAATAAAAAAAAATACTGCAAAAAACAAAGATCTCCAACAAACCGCATTAAAGTGCTAAAAAAACGCATATAACCTTAGGTGGTGTAGGTGGTATAATAATGGTTAACAAGTGTTATATAATAATATAATAATATAATATTTAATACGTTATATAGGAAAAAACATCATTAAACCATATTTTTTTTCGTCTTTACTCATAGGTTAATTAAGAGCAAATTGGCTTAAGATATGAAGGGGTTGGAACAATAAAATATCATTATTGATTTTGAAATTCAAGATTTACGAAAATATTAAAAATATGTTTTTATACCTATTTGAATGTTATGTTATCAATTTTTAGAGGTCTATTGGCAATTTTTTATACCCGATTCCTACATCTATAAACAATGATTTATTATTTCGATTTGTTTTCCTACTATGAGTTTTAAACAAATATCATATTATTTAGTCAAATATTCCAATGTAATATCAGAAAATTGGTTGGAGAAATGATATTAGTAATCACACAAATATTTATCCTATTCAAATATTTCAATAATCGATGATCACCAAACATAGAATAGATATATTTTCTAAGTGATTATTGAACAAATAATAATTAAATGTAATCGCCGAAGGACTTTATATTGCTAATACCTATATAATATATATTATTTTGTTTGCAAACCGAAATGATAACGTTATAAATGTTAGGTTAGTATACTCAAATTCGATCCCATAAAACTAAATGTTTAGTCAAAACAAATAAATATTTTCTAACAATCGTATAATAATAGTATATTTTGAAAGAAGCATATATACATATATATTAATGATATGTTAAAAAGTAATATTTTTTTCCATGGGTACTATTTGATTTATTTGCAAAATACATTTCATAAAACTATGAATGCGAATAGGAATTACATGTTTTTCTAAGGATAAGAACATATTTTGTTACGATTGATGTAAGCCGGAAATTTACAATTATTATGAAAAAAAAGGTCTATTTTAAATTTAAGCATACCTAATCGTTTATTTTTTTTTCATTTTTATATACAGATATTAATTATAATATAATTATTCAAATAAATTTAAATCTATGATATGTAGTAATTGAATAGGTATAATGGTTATATATATATATATATATACCTAACTAAACACATTATGTATTAAAATTATAATAAATTTCCTAATAATATCATCATTATTTTTTTTAATTTAATACTAAAATATTGCAACAAATTAATTTAAAATATTTTTCATATATTGGTTTTCACATATTTTCGTATTTTACTGTAAATTGTGATCAGACATTTTCATCTGGTGAACAAACTTTCTAACAAAACCCATCGATTAATAGCATACAATTCCATAAAAAAAGTCTGCAATATATAATATTAAATTATGTATTTTACTTTAAAACTATAACTATAAGCATAGAAATATTTAAAAATTGTACTAAAAATAAATATATTAAAACCATGTTTAGTGTTAAAATAGTAAAAATAAAAAATATCTGAATAAAACTGTTATTATTCATATAATTGTAAATATTAATAATAATAATACTCAGACGATTATTAGAATAAAACTATTTAAATATAATATATTTCATTGTGCTTCATTTGTATGTTTTTAGAAACATTTTTTAAACTATACTTATAATCAAATTAAAAATATTTTAGCGGTAGGGTCGAACAATATTTTCAATCGATTAAAATAAATATCGGACAAAAATGTAACATATTACACATTTTGATAAACATAAATTAATCTAATTATCTTATTCAAATTATAAATGTTTGACTATTTAAAATTTCTCTCTGGTTGGGTTCGGTCCATTTTTTTCGGACCGTACAAGTCTCTCTATAGTACCTACCTATACTTACTAAGAATATTTTTGGGCACGTGAAAACTTTTTGAAACTTTGATTCCAAGATGTTGATATTTGAAACAAAAAAAGTTACAATAATTATACAATTATTATTGTGGTTTTGTGGTTTTAACATTTTATAACAACATTAAAAATAAAGTTATTTATAAACCACATTAAAGTGCAATGTAGATCTTTATAATTCTCGATTTTTTAATAACATCCATTTTCCATACAGTATTGGTAGTCAAATAAATTGTGGAAATTTTTGTTTTACTTAATACATAATATACAAATAGTATTTATTTTGTAGATCCAATATCCAATTATCACGCCATATTATTATATTTATTAATATATTACTACTCATAGAAATATATCGAGCGTGGTAAATTGATCACTTTGTATTTCAATAAATTATTTTAATAGATAAAATCAATTTGATATATTATTGTCTCCGTTGTTATATTGCAATTCACTTTTGTATTTGGTACAGAAATTGGGTTCGCCTTAGAACACAATAGCAAGACAATAAATGACAGTTTTGCGGTTTCTTAAGCATCCATTATTTTGAGAATAGGACTAAAAAAAAAAATACTAAAGTGCCATAATAAAACTATTGATTTAGTTCTGATTTTAAGTGCCACGTAAATAAAAGCCTTTCATTCTCTAAACGATTTGTTTTCCGACTCGACAAGAATTTAATTGATTAAAAATCCCTATTTCCATTATTTTTTTTTTTTTTTTAATGAATCAAAACCATAATAATCTGTAGATATTATACTATTATGTTAACGATTATAATTTAAATGAGAATATATAGAGAATACAATTTAATAAGGTTATATAAATTCAGTTTTACTATTTCACAATTGTAACATATCTAAAAAATGAATTTTACGTTTATTTAATAACTATTTCAACCTCTACATATATTTCTATGTATTACTAGTAAATTATTTTAGAAGTTATGGTTCCTCATAAAGTTATAACGATGACTTACAATAGAATGCCTTTGTTCAACTGGCTCTGACTTGAAAATAATAGGGAATAACCCTTCTACACGAAATCATAAATATTAAACTGAAATTCACTACTATTTGATGTGCTAAATTTATTTTTGGTAGCAGAATATTACATAATTTGTAGTATTACTATAATAGATTTATATCATAATTCAATTAACCTTCAACTTAGTACAATAAATTCCATTTAAATGAAAATAAATATATATACTATACAAAAAAAAGAAAATGTGTCCAGAGTACTCAAAAAAAATATTATAGAAAATAACTAGTTTCGACTGTAGTCATCATCTATAAATAAATTCATGAATTCAAATGAATTAATTTGTAACCTTGATGATGACTTACGGTCGAAATTAATTAATATCTATAATATTTTTTGGAATATTCTGAGCACATTTCCTTTTTTATAATATATATCAATTTTTATTTTTATAAAAGTATAAAATATTTTTCATTAATTAATTTCTGAATTTTTAAACTTTAATTATATTTAAGTTTCATTTATTTTATATATATTTACCCGTTATCTGTATATTATATTTGTATACAATAACATGTTATTCCATCCTTAAATGTATATTCCATCAACTACTGGAATTTTTAATTGATTTATCACAACCAGGCTCGGATTTATTGGCATTTTTTGGGAGATGACCACCACCAACACACGTATCGAAATTTTTTTTTTATGATTTTCTATATTATAGCTAAATCATTAACATAGAGCAGTAATTTATCAATTTTATATCGTTACAATATTTATTAAATTTAATTTTACGAACAGTAAATATATAATTTATAATATATTTAATTTTTCACCATATTATTCATGAACTTAAGTCAAAGGTTCCGTGATACATTTGCTCAAGTTTTTCAGCCTAAAGTGCTTCTTCAGTATACAATCATTTTCATGGCACTGGTCACTAAAAATGTATACTTATACTAAGTGTTATAAATTCAAAATTTCATTTAAAATTAGTATTTGATATATTAGTAATAGGTAATTGATAAATAAAATCAAAAAATTTTCAGTTAAACGGGTTCTAGCCAGTCAAAATAAAATTAACCAGAGGAAAAAAAAGTAGCCGAAAAGATTTTGAGGGCTAGAATATCTGTTAATTCTGTAAACACTCTAAAATTCTTTGGTATTTCGTTTTTAGATTAATCTGAACGATTTTAAATGACCCCCCCCCCCCCCCGTATACGTCTCTGGTATAGATGTATAGAATTAAATACAATGTGAGCAACTTGATGCGAAAAATTATATTTTTAGAAAAAGCCAGGAGCCTATGATTTTTATTTTAAATAGTTCTGATAACATGTTCACATTTTTAATTAAATTAAGTGCATTTTTACACTTGTCGACTTAAAGAAAGGTAATTTTGAATATTACAATAATCGTGAGGCTTAATTTTTATTTTAAGCTGTATTAATGTATGGTGCAAAATTTTAGAAATGGCAATAGGCATTACAACAATTTATACCACTTATCCAATCGTATTCATCGAGCGTCCCTCGATGGTCCATACGATAACTCCAAAAACGTTTAATATATTTTAGTTTATTTAAAAAAAAAAAACTGTATCATATAAAAACACTAAGAGAATAAAATATATTAACTTTTTCAAAATGTAACGGTAGTCTTTCTGTCCTGTCCGGAGCAGAAGTGACACACACTTTTATTTTTAATATTTCATTAATAAATTGCGATTCCTAAATATAAAGTCAGCAATAAACAGAACAGCCCAAATATAAACACACATACATACTTATTTACAACAATCCGTATTCTAAATACTTCTATGTTCTAAAACTGTATATTAATGAAAGCAAAGACCAAAAAAACTTGATGTTTAATGCCTTACGTCTAAGAAATCATCGCTATACATTTAATTCTTAACAACGGGTGTTTTCAATATAAGAATGTAAACTATGTACCCAAATCAGGTTTTACGTTGAATTGTATTAACAAAATAGAGAATACCGGTTTGTACTTAATAATACAGCCGATTACTGATAAAAGCACAATTCAATCATAGATTAAATAAAACCAGATTGTGCACTCGGGCTTAGAATAAAGGAATCGTGAATAAGATGCTGTGATTGGGTGCCCGCTAAGTGGCGTATCCAGTTACAATGAATACATTTATTGTACGCTTCATTTACAATATGTTTGTTACACTGATCGATTTAATCTATAAACCTTGAATGTTATTTACTGTTCATAAATAATAATAAATAAAATTAGGATTTAAATCATTAGAAATTCATTAGCAAAAAAAGACTTTTAGATTTTAATATGTGGTAACACTAAATTGGGGGTCCGATAGTAACAACTATCGGATTCGATTTTTTTTCGATAAACATTGAGTGTACAATCTGGTTTGATTTAATCTGTAATTTAATCACGATGCTATGTTTCATGAACATCAGAAATGTATAAAAATTTGAGCTTGGGTGTGTGTGTGTGTGTGTGTGTGTGTGTGTGTGTGTGTGTGTAAGGAGGAAGGGGAGTGTGTTGATTTTAAGCCCGGGAATGCTACATAATATGAACACCCGGCAAGAACTGTAATTTATCAATATTTTTTTTCACCAGTCGACAGATTATTGATACGAATGAGAACGAGAACGCTATAATGATAAGAAAGCCACGCGACATTTGCCTAACCCAGTGACGGCTCATGTGTATAGGCGACGGGGCGATCGCCCCCCTCTAAAATTGTAGCAAATTACTTATAAACAAATTAGATATTGATTTAAATATTATCAATTATTTGTATTTATATTGTAATACATTTTCAAAATATTATTATTGAAAGTAAAAATATTGTTTTCCATTTTTATAAAAACACTATAATATAATCAGAATTTAAAAATATATGTTGGTAATAGCACGGTTCAAATTGGTACCTATTATATTCATTTGCGCGGTTATCGAGTAACGAACAGCGCTCGGCGCTGGGGCGACGTTGACAATCGCCCGTCATAAGATAAAAACACAAAAACATAGGAGGGGGATAATGCGGCCGCCGAGGCTACACGAATCGTCGACCGACATGCATATAGACACGAGCGTCCAGAGACAGCACCTCTTATCGTTTATAATATTTTATCAGTATTGTACAGTATCACTGTTATTACATATCAATTTGACTTATAGAATCAGTTAAAAAACGAAATTCAAATATAATATTCTACATAGGTATATTCATAATTGTATTTAATTATGGAGTCGGAAATAGTTTTCCTTAATTTTACTTCAGTCCAAGATAAATAAATTTGGTTTCGATATATGTTTTATGTATTTTTCCCCAGTTATTGTTTTACTATTTTTAGTAGGTACATCATGGCTTTTTGTTATTATTCTTAACGCTGTTTTTTCTTTCTATAAATTAGGTACTTTTATTTATTAACAAATACAAATAAATAATACTTTATTGAATTAACACATACAAATTTAAGTGACATAATACAAATTAAAATATAATTCTGTTTAGTTTATGTTAAGTTAATTAATTATCGATGAAATGTTAACTGACAAGTATTAAGTGATATAGTGGAGATAGCATGTTGTAACAATTGATAAGAAAATAACATAAGATAAGAGGCGATGTCTCTAGACGCTCGTCATGTGGAACAATACGGAATAATGTGTATAGTACAAGTGTATAATTTCTAATTTCTTTATTATTTTGTTATTGGTGTATATTATATTATCATAATATATTAGATAAAAATTCAGTATCACATTCACTGCAGAAAATTGAAATAAAACAACTCGGAAAACCAGCTGCGTTCAGTGAAACGAAAGATATAGTCACTATAAAACGTTGAACGTGAAACGTATATAAGTTTTATTATTTTGTAATTTTCGGTTTTTATAAAATGTATTCATATATATTTCTTTTATTATACTTGTTGGTTTACCTTTTAAATCGGCACCTAGGTACGTTATTATTTATTGTATTCCATGCTTTTCAAAAATGAATAGTTTTTAATCGCCCACATGTCACCGTTCATTGGCCACCGCGAGAATAGTGGGAAAAAAGGCGAACCCCTTTCTGGTCGACGTTCTGTGAGAAGTATGCGAGTAAAAAAAAATAAGGAAAAAATCATCTTTTGTGGCCGGTACGCACACCGCGCATCATCAATTACCGGGCCCGGCGACGTTGTACCGGGGCCCGCACGCAGCCGCCCGTGCGCCCGTCCGTGAATAATATAGAACCTCCTGGGTTTTCTTCACATTACACTCTACACGCCCTTCCCGCGTCCTTGGTCCCGGCGGAGGGATCGATTCCCATGTTTTGCGGTCTCCGAAGGGTAATTAAAACGAGGCCGCTACCGGCACTACTATAGACGACAATTTATATATAGCAGTGCCAGTGAGATTGCACGTCCTGCATTGGCCGACCCGTCACCCCGTCCCGCTGCGTCCGAAGGGTCGGGCGCACACACATTGTTGTCATTTCGGCGGATTTTAGGGTCGTATCTTCGCGTTTTCCTCCCGATAACATTCACGGCAGTTCCATAGCCGGCGCTATTAACTGCACCCGGCGGATAAAGTTCGACCGAAGATCCGACGATAACGCAGAAAACAATATGTCCGTTCGGCCTTCGTCCAAGTCTGGGGCCACCGTCGCAGACACGTGCGCACAATCAGCAGAGCCGGTGCCGAAACGTATTCTTCGGTGGTCGTCATGCCGACCTATTGTTATTCTAAATAATAGTGAAAAAAATCATCGATGAACCGTCAAAATATTTCCTTCGAAAACGGTAAATGAGAATGTTTTTTTTTTTTAAACACAACGGTAGAACAGATAATTTTATGTATAAAATTGTGTCAAAACTAAAAAAAAAAAAAGTTGTTTTCTTACAGCATGTATATAGGATCCTCTTAAGCGATCTTTACCCATTTTCGGTCTCAGCTAAATTTTAAAACTATTAACAATATAGTGAAAGCTGCGAATTTGAAATGATTAGATTAATTAAGGATGTAGATAAGATATGACTAATATACGGATGATTAATAATAGAAAATATTATGCAAAATAGTGTATCTCGGGAGATGCACGTTATATCTTCAAAGTATTCTATATGATCCATATGCTATTAATATGATAACACAATGTAAAGATAATAAACGTATTTATTATATCTGTTTAGTAATAAGAAATGTAGTGATAAGTACTAAAAAAATGGAAAATATCCGACTGTCGACTCTATAGTATTTTATATGGTATAATATGCCTATAATATTATGTATAATGTATATATAGGCAAAGCTGGGCAAATTAAACTTTTCAAAACTATTTAAAGTTCACTAAGTTCAGTTATTTTAATATAAAAAAGTAATAAAGTTAGAATATAAGTTTCCTGAAATTTCCAACTTAGTTAATTAAGAAGTTGGTTAGTGAAAATATGAACTTAAGTTAAAATAAAAGTTAGAAGTTGGTCTTTTATAATTCAAAATATAAATTTAAAAACCCCGTTCATTCAAATATAATGTATTGAATACATTAAATTAATAATTAATATGTACCTAACTAAAGTTATTGATGATTATTAATTAATTGACCTAAATTTATTAATGATGTTTCAAGTATTAACATGCGTAAACATGTGATAGGTACTTGATATTTAAAAGAAATGTAATTTGATAAGAAATGTATCTATTTTATCTACTCATCAATGTCACCGCTGGGAAATTTGTGCGATAATAGAAAATTAGAAAATTTAGATATAAAATTAATTTTTTTATGAGGAAAAATATAAGTACAAAAATAACCAAGTAGTTACTTTTGTTTTTAACGTGTTAGATTAGATAATTTAATATATAAATAATATAAAATATATATAATATATATATCATGCATTCAATTAAACTTTTTAAGTTAGAAAGTTACTTTAAAAATAACTTTTTAACTTAACTTTAACTTTCTAACTAGTAAACGCCCATCTCGGTATAAAGGTACAGTATTATACACGTATACGTGCATACACAATGCAGAGGATTGTATTGGCATTACAATATTAATTGTTTAAAAATATTATAAAATATAATTGTTTAATTAATACATTTTTTTCTAATTATTATTATATTTTGTGTTGTATAACATTAAACTAATATACTTTTTGACACTTTTAAGATTTTAGTACATTTTTTATTATCTACATAGGTAATATGTGATCTTAGTCTCCCTCATACGAAATGCATGGTGGCGTATTTTCAACGTTTTTCTATGGATGGTGAGAGAGGGTCAAAAAAAAAAAAAAAAAAAAAACGAACAATATTTATACAACTATGTATATAACATTATACTCTCTCAATAGTTTCAATCTGTAGATTGATTTGCAGCCACTCTCCTCTCTTCTCTATTGTATATTTTCCTTTTTCATTTGAACATATGAATCGCAACCTTGGTCTTTTATTATTTGTTGAATATTTTAACAATACAGTTTCGCTGAATCGTCACTTTATGTCACTCTCGACGGTTTTACTTAAGTGGGCATACAAGAGCGCAGAGTATAAAACGCGTATGTATTTTTGTAGTAATAATAGTCAGTCGAGTTAAAACATCTAAAAACAATAATTTCAACAACCAACTGGCTAATAATACACACACTCCGCTTCACCAGTGGATTTAATAGCTACCCTCCAAACTCATTGTTACTCAAGTGAGTAATATATACATATTAATATTTTGTTTATCTTTGTGGTCGTTACTAAATTACGTTAGATCGTGTTAGAGTTATACAGCGAACGCAGATGTCACGGTTTCTAGGACCTGTTTTAAATGTATTTTAAATAAATTAGAAAACTTTATTTATATCAGTCTAACGACCCGATTCAAAAGGTCGGTTAGTATAGTAGTAAATAATCAGCCAATTGCTTCTTAACTGGATAAGATTAGGTATAGGTGTAGACAGTTCCTTGACAAAATCGAGACACGTTGAAAGTGGATTCCCGGCCACTTGAAACACGTCTCCTTTTCAGCGAGTGTACCCAATGTACTCTAGTCTTGGCCTTTGCCTGTGGTTTTTCTCTTCTATAATTAGTTCTGATATTCCTTTGTGTCGTATTATATATGACCTGTCCATTCATGTCGTATTCTAACCATACTTTTCCATAACAGCTTCTCTTCTGATATTTTTTTACAGTACTTCGCGCTTTGTCGGTTACTCTATCCATCCAGCTTATCATTAACATGCTCCTATAACCCCACATTTCAAAAGCTTCTAATTTTTGTTGTTTCTCCGCTACTATTGTCCAAGTTTCAAACCCATATACACTCAATACATATGTCTTCAGTAGATTTTTTCTCATTTTCATGCTAATGTTTTTTTTACGTGGTTTTCTTGTTGTTAAAGCAGGCTATTTTAGCTTGAAAAATACGTTTTATTATTTCGCTCCTATTTCTTCCATCATTGCTGATTGCACTTCCTAGGTATGTAAATTCATCTGTAGCTTTATCTGTACTCGGGTTTTATTTTTCCTTCCACGTACGAGTTATTTTGTTTTTTTGCACATTTATTATCATATACAGGGTGGTGAAAAATGTGGTCTTTTGTATGATATTTATGTTCAGTACGACGTGTAAAATGTCGTTTTTTATAATTATAATACAATTGAGAGGGTTTTCCATTTTATCTAATCAAATATTCAAACCAAACAAAATAATAATGACACTAAATCAATATCCCGACTACCTATATGATATCTAATATGAATTTAAAATAAATAATATATAATATAAAAACTTTTTATCAACTTTTTTTTTATTTAACTTTTATCCAACTTAATATATATGTATAAATATTACCATTAGATTTATTGAAAAATTCTACCCTAAACTAATGTATCACACTATTTTTTAGTATTGTCACCTCGTCTAACTTTTTTTGGTGCCAAAACATCAAAAACGATGAAAAAAAGGTTAAAAAAAAAAAACGATTAAAAATTGAGTCGTATATCAATTTATATTAGATTTTTGCAAGTTTTTTGATGATATTCTTTTTTGTTTAATTAGAACTTTTGATTAGATAGCATCGAAAACTTTCGATTTAATTTTAATTTAAAAAAATAACAAATTTTACATGGCATACTGAACATAAATATCACATGAGAGACCACATTTTTTTTCCCACACTATATATTTTACTATATTCAGGGGGAAAACAGCTTAGTTTAAAGATGAAAATTCAAAAGCCTAATTTCATTATGTGGGTAAATAATACTTTTTAGAATATTCAATTTTAATATTTTTTATATATATTTAATATTCATATTATTAGAACATTTTTATGTAATATTTTACATCACCTGAAAAATTTGTTATCAATGATATCTTATCATTTAGTATAAATAAAAACAAATGAAAAATTAATTTTTTTTAACATTACATATTTTTCTACCTATTTATACATTTTACCTCATTTTCTAACAGTAGTTGAAAAATTTAATTTTTTTTTATTACCTTCTTCGTTCTATAAAAACGTCTTTAAAACATTTAACGTTTAAGGTTTAAAAAAAAAAAAAAAAAAAAAAAAAAAAAAAAAAAAAAAAAAAAAAAAAAAAAAACAATGAAAAATGAAAAATGAAAAATGAAAAATGAAAAATGATAAAAATTGAGTTAATTTTGGGATGTTTGTATATATTCATAGACGGGCTTATAGATTATACTAGTCTAGACATATTTCAGTTCTTTTTTAGTCTTCATTTCATTCACCATGTTAATTGTTAATTTCATAAACACTGCAAGTATATAATGTTATATTGTATATAAATAATATATATTTAATATATTTAATATTCGTAACAATATTTAAGTAGGTGTATATTATTTATAATTTAATTAAACAACAAAATAACACATAATTGTATATCTAAAATAAAATTACATAAGTACATAATATTTATTTATTATATGATATAACACCTAGTTGGGCGATTTACAATTAATTTTTAAACAAAAATATAGTATAAAAAAATATAGGTATGACAAATTAAACTTAAATAATATAATAATAAAAAAGATGGGTAATCAGTCTTTCAAAGTTTTCCCTACTGTGCAGTTGATTGTGAATCGATATCATCCGTTATCAGTTTATAAACATATTTTGTTTTTCTACCATGTTCGATACCTAATTTATTGTGTCCCATTATGGAATGTGATAAATGTTCAGAAACAATTATAAAAAAAGACTGTTTTAATTGTTCAACCGTATTAATATATATATATATATATAATATCATTATTATTGTCAAGGATACAACAAAACAACATTTAATAAAATGAAGAAAAACCTTAAGTCCAAATTGGTTTGTTCAACATGTAAAATTTGTTTATAAACGGGTAGTTCGTCAAATAAAAACGTCATTACGATGCAAAGCTTAACCGAGTCTGTTAATTTTATGAGCAATAAATTTGATGATTTCAACAACACGGTATCAAAATTACTAAATGAAATGAAGGAATTAAGAGAAGAAAATCAAAGAATAATTAATGTTAATAATAGCTTGTCAAAGAAGTTAATCAGTTAAAATTAAAGATTGATGATCTAGAATAGAAGTCGTTAAACAAAATGATATAGATTACTAGAATACCAACTTTTAAAGATGAAAACTGTATAAAGATTGTTCAAGAACTGAGTACTAAATTATCTGTTAATATCCAAGTAGAAAAAGCATATAGAATTTCTACGAAAAATAGCTAATCGTCAAAAATACTTATTTGGTTGAAAGATAAAGATATGAAGTCCAATCTTGTATCAAGTTGTAGAACAAATCGTTTTTTTTTTTTTGCAAATCAAATAAATAAATAAAAATTAATAAATAATTAAATCCATGGGAATTTATATCAACGAACTTCTTACAAAGACTAAAAAAACATCTATTCTATAAAACGAAAGAGGCTGCAAGAGAAAAATCGTATAAATAGTTTGAACAAACGAAGCTGATGTTCTAATTTGAAAAGATGACCAATCTAGAGCACTTTGTATTCATGAATTAGGTGACATTACTACTATAAGATATTGTAATACTTTTATTATTTTGAATTTATTTCTTTTAAAAATAAAGGGATAAATTAAGTATAAAAGCTATAAATACACCGAATAATTCAAAAATAATTAAATATCACAAAAAATATAAAAATAAATTATGTTCATTAATAAAACTTGCAAATAATGCATATTATAGAAACTTAATTCACATCAATGTTAGAGGTAATGTTGGAAAATTATTGGTGATATATTCGACAGAAGAAAAATAAAGTTAAGAGTAATTTTATTAAATCTGAAAATAAAATTATTAGTATATTATTATATTAATATTAAATATTTTTAATGAATATTTTTGAAATAAAGGTACTAATATAGCTTTATCAATTAAAAATAAGTATCCATATTTAAATAAAGATAACATGAATAATTCCAACTGTTATAATTCCAAATTTAACACTTTATTATTTAACAATTGTATAGATACTAAAGAGCAAGAAACAATTTTAAAACTAAAGAATGGTAAATCTTCTGTTTTTGATATGCTATTTTCTGATTTACTTAAAAAAATTGCACCTACAATAATTAAACCACTTACATATTTAGTTAACTTGAGTTTTAAATCGGGCATTTACCCAAAAATATATAAAAAAACCATATTCATTCCTGTATTTAAAAATGGTGATATCACTAATATTTCTAATTATCGCCCTATTGCTTTAATATTGACTATTAGTAACATATTTGAGAAACTTGGAAAAAAATAACTTCATTATTTTCTGAAATTAAAAAATGTTATTAATTGCAATCATTTTGTTTTTAAAGAAAATGTAGGTATTAAAGATGCATTTATTTTATTCTCTAATTATATTTATGATGCACATGATCAAGGAGATAAATGTTTATTGATATTTCCAAAGCATTTGATTTTGTTTCCCACAATATATTAATATCTAAACTGTAAAAAATAATAGGTGAAAATAATTTTTTAAGCTGGTTTAAGTCGTATTTATTTGAGCGGATTCAAGTCGTACGAATTAATGACTTCGTTAGTGAAGATAAAGTTGTTAGGTTTGGAGTACGTCAAGCTACTATTTTGGAGCCAATTTTATTTCAAATTACATGAATGATCTATTAGAACTTGATTTTTTGGAAAATATATTAGCATACGCTGATGATACTGCACTATTGTTTAAAACGAAAAATTAAATTGATTGTGAATTAGCAGTGAAGAAAAATTGGTTCCTGGCTAATTCACTTTTATGTAATACAAATAAAACGGTTTTTATGACATTTTCTTTTTCAAATATCACTTTATCTAAAATAAATACCTTAAAAAAATCATTCACCTACCTATTTAGGGAAAGGAAATTGTGAATCTGACTGTTTTATATCAAATCGTGTTAGTAAAGTAAAATATCTTTATTTTTATGATATGAAATAGAAAACACAAATAGAAATAATTATAAATAGGTTGAGAAAACTCTATTATATATTTATAGAATTAAATCAAATTTTAGATTTATTTACATTACGGTGTGTTTGTTTTGCTTTAGTTCAATCTATATTATCTTATGGTGTAGTTTTATGTGGATGGGCCATACAACTATATATTACTATATATTATTATACTATCAATATACTATAGAATCACTAATTTTAACGTATATAATACTAATAAGAAATACATTAAAAGAATATGATAGAATAAATATTTCACAACTATTTGATATTCTCAAAATGTTAATTTAAAACAACTTTATGAATATTTTTCAGTTATCCATATACACTCAGATATATTTAGACAAGGTAACAAATATTTTAGTATAATTTCAATAGGAAGAAGAGAGGGTTATTACAAGTATAAAGCCTTGTTAATATTTAATGGATTACATTTAGAAATTAAACTAGTTAAGAGGATGTTACACTCGCATTTGTTGTTTCTGTCTATCTGACAGATAATATAGCAAAATCACACTACGCAGAATTGAAATTTTGGCGTTTAGGTTAAATTTAGAGTATAAACACCTATTACAAAATTTAAAGCGGGGAATGTTTTCGAGTGAACCTCCTGGGCATTTTGTAAAATATCATCTGACGAAAAAGTTAAAGCTATTTAAAAATATCAAAAACTAAAAATGCCGTAATTTTTTTTTGTGACAATATTTTACAAAAATCCCATGAGGTTTACTCGAAATTATTCTTCTCGTTAAATTTGATAATAGGTGTTTAAGCTCTAAATCTAACCAAAATGCCATAATTTCAATTTTGCGTTGTACAATTTTGCTATATTGCCAATTAGATGGACGGAGACAGAATATGTGGGTATAGCATCCTCTTAATCGATTTACCAACCCACTCAGATGCTTGTTCCGCGTGAAATAAAGGTACTACCTATAATATAAGCTATATATAAATATCGAATATAGATGATCGCATTTAATAACAGCCGGAGCGATCTCGGACCGACGGCAACATAATATGTTGTACGCTATAAGGTATATGATTAATATACTAAAAGCCACTTTTTTTCCAAGGGTAGTCCAAAACCGAATTTCGGATTGCTCGTAACTCTAGGCGAAGTGGACTACAATGCGATATGCGATGTAACAAAGTATAACGTAAAATTAACGAATAGTATACAACATAATGAAATTATATCGCAGGACAGTACGATAATTGTAAAAACATACATAATGTGAATATATAAAATATGTTATTTACTGACAATGTCAATAATACAGCGTTGAAACGTTATGTAAACATCGCATTGCGACGTTACATATTGTACACAAGATTTCGCCGAGATGACGTCGGGCAACACAAAATAATATTTAGCGGGATTTTGATGTAATTTAGGTAATTTAAGGGCTTTACATGAAACTTTTTTAAAACTCAACCCGACTATAAGGTATACCTTATAGTTTATTATTTTTTGGTTTTTTTTTTTTTTTTTTTGTTCTCGGGGTGGAGGGTCCAATATACTGCCGGACACTACAGTGAGGAGTGCGGATATACTTGCACGAGTAATGAACAAATGTATTAAAAATAGGATACTTTAGAAAAATATTTGTACATTTTACATTTGACAAAAATATTAATAATGGAAATGACATTATTATTTAAATCAAATTTGAATTACAGGCATTACAATTTACAATGGAATCTAACGGTATTATAATAAGAACATTTATTTTTTATGAATGTTTGGAACCTAATTTTTTTTTTTTTTTTTTTAAAGCAATCAAAATATTGTATTTTTGAAAAAAAAAAGTATTCAGAAAGTAATTTACAAACTACCCAGGTTTATATACCAAGTTCACGTAAATCGACTTTTGCTTTTAAGTCTAAAATACAAATACTAGCTGGTTATAGGTACACATGTTATCCACACAGCTATCCGAACACCGAACTAACTTTCAAACCACCTGGACAACGATTTTTGTACTATTAATATTGATATCATATTAATAATCGTCTAATTATATATATATATATATGTAATTGGTATAAATCTGTAGGTATTTTTATACATTTTGGGAGTGAATTGAATTAATATTAAACAGATATATGCGTACCTAATTAATGTTGGATTAAAACAATAAACTTATTTTTATATCAGGTTTTTCGATTTAACAATAACATAAGTTATTTGAGAATTGACGACAAATGGATAATTATTTGTTTTTAATGTCGAGATAAAGTGTATTTGTCAAATAAAGTTATTCAGTAATAATAGTCATAGACATCTTAACTAAATAAACTAAATAGATCCTTGAGTTAACATGTGATAATCAAAAATGGATATTATAAAAAAAAACCTACTATATTGCCGTTTATTCAATGGATATTCAGATTTTTATTATATTTTAAACGAAAATGTGATAACAACATCATAGATAATAAAGGAATCTATGCATAATCCATCCACGAACTAAGATTATATAAACTGGCAAAGCCAAGGCAGACGGGTGGTAGTTGTGCGGTCAGGTTTTAAAACCGGGGTTTCCTAAGAGAGGGAATTTCACGGGCTAAAGCGTTCCAATAGTATATTTTTCTGTACTAAACTAACCAAATCTTTCACGGTCCGATATTTTTCGGTTAAATTTACGGATCATTCGTTATTGCAGATTTTGTACAGCGCTTCGTCTTCTATAATCCCCTATCGTCACGAAAACTCCATAGTAAAGCCTAACCGTAAATAATGGTACCATTTCCAGTCCATATAATATTATGATCTTAGTTAGTGATAACAGGATTAATAATTATCACAAATTTCATGAAACAAATGAGTAAAAAATTTGTTGTTTCTTCCATAATATACTTAAGCTTATCAGACATTGTCTGAGGAGCTTTCACTCGCAGCGCCGTACGTTTAATTAATATAATAGGTCTTTGCACAAATAGTATTCGACAAATAACTGCTGCAGATAATACAAAAGCGTGTTTTTATTGTCAATGTTATCACCGAAACCGAAAAGTTAATAACATCGACCAATCACGACCAAGTAAATTTGTATAACTTACATGTTCCATGGTCTACTTTTGTTCTGTGTTTGTATACAACCATCACCTATTTATCAATATATATTATATATATCACTACATTGACCGAATAACTTTTACATTAAAAACACTCATTGTCGTCTTTATCGACAAGTTCGAATTATCTCCGGCGAATAGCCGAATGATGGAAAACCCATTCTTTTTAGAAACCGAGCTAATGTAAGCTATTTTAATTTATTTTTCCATTTCAACTTTAAACTTAAGACTTAAAAACTTATTTTTGGTAAATTATCGATACCTCTGACCGCGGAGACTTTTTGGTTAATTCAACTTGACTCGTTCAAGTTCATCTTTCTTTATTGCCCATCCTCGTCTGTCTACTGTCGGTCGTCCACGTGTGTCCATATTATCCAATCCCTCCAAAACAATTTGTAACTTATTTGCAACCAACTTTTTAGAATTTGTAACCTCGTAGTTCACGAGATACAGTCCGTTTCGCTATGGGGAGCTAACTTCACGGTAGTCTCCCAACATCGTCCAATCCGCTTCAAACACATTTTAAATTAATCTACTTAATTTGTACCACGAACTAAGATAGTATGGACTGGAAACGACGGATTAATACGTGCAGACAAATTGTTACGGTTAATATTAAGGTGGGAGAATCCATGCGATTTAAATGCCATCTAGTTTATAGTTTTCACAACATGTTCATATGCAGACTACATGGTACGTTTGTGCGGTATGGCATATGTTCGCTAGGATCGCATGATAGATTATCGCTTAGATTCCTCCACTTACTAATTTCACCGTAACAAAATGTAATCGCACCACTACCACCCGCCTTCCGTGTCGTTTCCAGTCCATACTATCTTAGTTGGTGATTTGCACCTAACCTATTTGTAACCGACTTTTTGAAATTTATAACCTCACCGGGTTACGACCACTTTTATCATGCCCCCCTCCCCCCCGAGTCGATTAAATTGCCCAAAACAATTTTTAACCGATTTTTACTTTACCGTGAAGTTAGCCTAACCGCAGACTGTATCAGCTCGTAAACTATACGAGGTTACAAATTCTAAAAAAGTTGATTATACAAATAGGTATAGTTTAGAAATTGTTTCGAAAGGATTGGATAACACGGGGGGGGGAGGGGGTGTAACTTCACACACGATGGTCGTCCGCTCATACGATATACGTGTATATGTGTCTTTCTCTATGTGTAAACTTCTCTATATAGGTTATGTATATACATATCTAATTATATCACTATGGCAATGGCAATGACGAAAGCCCACAGCATTACGCGAAATTCAATTTACCTCGTCACTCGGCAGGCGCCACGGATACCGCCTTAACACTAGGTATGTACATATACCTATATACGTCGAGAAACAGACGCGTCGGTATAGGGTTGTTACACTCGATAAACACACTATGAATTTACTCGGAGAAAAGGACGAAGAGAACGGATAGTATACGAACAGCATTATATAGCTATCGCAGGTAGACGGGAAACTTTGCCACGCGGGGAGAAAGAGACATATTATACACCTTTTGTTTTTATACACACACACACACACACACACATATACGTATATGCCAATATATGTAAATTAAACAAGTATATATTTATAATAAATTTTATATGATATGCGCGTAGGTTTTCGAATACGCGAAGCAGTTTTAATTAAATTTACGAGATGACGACGGTATAAAACCATAGACTTATAAAGAAATGGACTGCTAGTAGAGAGAGAGTATCAGGTTTCTACATTGTTAGAAAGAGATAGGGCATAATTTAAGATATCATGGAGGAATAAATACTATATCATGGAGAAATATACTTATCAATTAAAAAATATGTTCTTATCACCTATAATACTCCTGCCACGAATTAAGATAATATTATCTTAAATCGTACTCCTGCTGCAATACATTACCAGTATATTGTAGAATACAAGCATTGTATACAATTATATTATATTATATTATTCAGTATTGCTTATATTTATTGTTATTTTTTTTTTATTAATTATGGTGACCCAATGTGCGATAAAAAATTGTCGAGAAAAACACGACGGAAATGTAAAGATGCATGGGTAAGTAGTAAATATAATATATTCTAATTATTCTTACTCATTTATTAACATAAACTAAATCCGAATAATTTATTATATACATAATATATATTATATTCTTTTGAATATATTCAATAGTATTCCCCATTCTATGATGGACGAATGGTTGAAAGCTATCCATGAATTTCAACCGGATTTCAAGTATACTCCTACATCTAAAATATGTAGCAAACATTTTGTAGAGTCGGATTACAATTTAAGCGTAGTCTCAAATAAAAAAGTGCTAAAAAAATCCGCTATTCCTAGTATCTTCAACATATTGCGTGAGTATTTTTAAATAATAAATGAAGGTACTAGCACCTAACAGTCAATAATATTATTTATTACCTACCTATTACTTTTCATATTTATAAAAGTACTTTTGGGTTTATTTATTTACACCTATTATATTAGTAATTAGTAAAATATAATCCGTGATAAAAGATATTATGTATTTTAGAGTCATGCAGATCACTCTTCAATAATGACAATAGTGTTGTAGGTATAGAAGTCATTGAAGTCAATGAAGATGATGAAGGAAATATTTATAATTTAACATGTAAGTTTCTATGATTTCTTTAATTTTAGTAGGTAATAATTTTTAATTTTTTTTTTATTATTATTGTAGCTACCAGTTCAATATCTCCTGTAATACCTCAATATACCTCATTTGTTGAATATGCACTGCGTAAGTTAATAATTATTACAATATATTAAATTATAGTAATAATTACTTTTATTATTACCTATCTCTGTAGCACTGGATGAGTACTTGCCTGGTACATCTTCAGAGGTTATTGACTCCAAGGCAAATAATGAAGACACTACATGTAAATAATATTATATACATTCTATTTTTTTAGTGTTTACTAAACAAACTATATTTTTTTGATTTCAGTGAGTATTTCAAACGTTCAAAATTTTAATGAGTTTATTACTACTCCTAAACCAAGGTTAATCATATTTTTCTAGTGATCTATAATAAAATATAAAAATAATTATCATTATTAGGTATAAAAATATCTCTTACAGGAAACGCAAGTATTATGTTGGAGATTTTAAGAGTGAAAAAGATCTAGAGAGTCCCAACAGTAGGCGTAAGTTTTGGCATGCAACTAAAAAATCTATGGAAGTACAAAGATCTACAATTAAGGAGCTGCGAAAGAAAAATTACAGACTTCGACAAAAAATTTTGAATTTAGAGCAACTTATTGATCATTTGCGAGGTGAAGAAAAAATTAATGACAATTGTTTTTCATTTTTGAAGGTACGTGATGTAAATTATTATTACATAATACATTTCACTTTTCTAATTTTCCTCTGATATACTCATTCCTTATTTTATCCTCTCTAGTAACTCCACTCATCCACCTTAACATTCTCATCTCAGCTACACTCATTCTCTGTTCTATCGTTCTACCTACTGCCCAACATTCCATTCCATACATCATTGCAGGTCTCACCACTGCCTTATAAAATTTACCTTTTAACCTAATAGGGATTCTTTTATCACACAGAATACCTGACGCTTCTCTCCACTTTGTCCATCCACACTTAATCCTGTG